>JAUCBJ010000531.1:0-30440 GCA_032718475.1 Nemertoderma westbladi | reverse complement strand
TGCTTAGTTGTACCGACCGCTACCACGTGCTTAGTTGTAACGACCGCTACCACGTGCTTAGTTGTACCGACCGCTACCATGTGCTTAGTTGTAACGACCGCTACCACGTGCTTAGTTGTAACGAGCGCTACCATGTGCTTAGTTGTACCGACCGCTACCATGTGCTTAGTTGTACCGACCGCTACCATGTGCTTAGTTGTACCGACCGCTACCATGTGCTTAGTTGTAACGACCGCTACCACGTGCTTAGTTGTACCGACCGCTACCATGTGCTTAGTTGTACCGACCGCTACCATGTACTTAGTTGTACCGACCGCTACCATGTGCTTAGTTGTACCGACCGCTACCATGTGCTTAGTTGTACCGACCGCTACCATGTGCTTAGTTGTAACGACCGCTACCACGTGCTTAGTTGTACCGACCGCTACCATGTGCTTAGTTGTACCGACCGCTACCATGTACTTAGTTGTACCGACCGCTACCATGTGCTTAGTTGTACCGACCGCTACCATGTGCTTAGTTGTACCGACCGCTACCATGTGCTTAGCTGTACCGACCGCTACCATGTGCTTAGTTGTAACGACCGCTACCACGTGCTTAGTTGTAACGACCGCTACCACGCTCTTAGTTGTAACGACCGCTACCACGTGCTTAGTTGTACCGACCGCTACCACGTGCTTAGTTGAAACGACCGCTACCATGTGCTTAGTTGTACCGACCGCTACCATGTGCTTAGTTGTACCGACCGCTACCACGTGCTTAGTTGTACCGACCGCTACCATGTGCTTAGTTGTACCGACAGCTACCACGTGCTTAGTTGTACCGACCGCTACCACGTGCTTAGTTGTACCGACCGCTACCATGTGCTTAGTTGTACCGACCGCTACCATGTGCTTAGTTGTACCGACCGCTACCACGTGCTTAGTTGTAACGATTCTCCCGATTATTCCGTGTACCGACCGCTACCATGTGCTTAGTTGTAACGACCGCTACCACGTGCTTAGTTGTAACGACCGCTACCACGTGCTTAGTTGTACCGACCGCTACCATGTGCTTAGTTGTACCGACCGCTACCATGTGCTTAGTTGTACCGACCGCTACCATGTGCTTAGTTGTACCGACCGCTACCATGTGCTTAGTTGTACCGACCGCTACCATGTGCTTAGTTGTACCGACCGCTACCATGTGCTTAGTTGTACCGACCGCTACCATGTGCTTAGTTGTAACGACCGCTACCACGTGCTTAGTTGTACCGACCGCTACCACGGGCTTAGTTGTACCGACCGCTACCATGTGCTTAGTTGTACCGACCGCTACCACGTGCTTAGTTGTACCGACCGCTACCACGTGCTTAGTTGTACCGACCGCTACCACGTGCTTAGTTGTACCGACCGCTACCATGTTCTTAGTTGTACCGACCGCTACCATGTGCTTAGTTGTACCGACCGCTACCACGTGCTTAGTTGTACCGACCGCTACCATGTGCTTAGTTGTACCGACCGCTACCATGTGCTTAGTTGTACCGACCGCTACCACGTGCCTGTTGTAACAATTTTCCCCGATTATTCCGTATACCGACCGCTACCACGTGCTTAGTTGTAACGATTCTCCCCGATTATTCCGTGTACCGACCGCTACCACGTGCCTAGTTGTAACAATTTTCCCCGATTATTCCGTGTACCGACCGCTACCACGTGCTTAGTTGTAACGATTTTCCCCGATTATTCCGTGTACCGACCGCTACCATGTGCTTAGTTGTAACGATTTTCCCCGATTATTCCGTGTACCGACCGCTACCATGTGCTTAGTTGTAACGATTCTCCCCGATTATTCCAACTGGCCCGAAACTAATTTTGATTTACTTACATTTTCCATCTGTTGGTATATTTTCTGTCTGATTTCTGTGATTTCCACCCTTTCCTTCTCAATTGTGCTTAGCTCAGTTTATTGTATTATTGTGCTTACTGCTTAGTCCAGTTTATTGTATTATTGTGCTTAGTCCAGATTATTGTATTATTGTGCTTACTGCTTAGTCCAGTTTATTGTATTATTGTGCTTAGTCCAGTTTATTGTATTATTGTGCTTACTGCTTAGTCCAGTTTATTGTAATTGTGCTTAGTCCAGTTTATTGTATTATTGTGCTTAGTCCAGTTTATTGTATTATTGTGCTTACTGCTTAGTCCAGTTTATTGTATTATTGTGCTTATTCCAGTTACTTTATTATTGTGCTTAGTCCAGTTTATTGTATTATTGTGCTTATTCCAGTTTACTGTATTATTGTGCTTATTCCAGTTGATTGTATTATTGTGCTTATTCCAGTTGATTGTATTATTGTGCTTATTCCAGTTTATTGTATTATTGTGCTTATTCCAGTTTATTGCATTATTGTGCTTATTACAGTTTACTGTATTATTGTGCTTATTCCAGTTTATTGTATTTTGTGCTTATTCCACTCATATCGGAGAATTCAAAGTGTATAGTGTATCCATTGATTATAAATAAAGGGATTTAGTCAAGAGTCAACCATTATATTCTGATAAATTTAAGGGCTTAAGCGACCCATAAATGCCGTTAAGGTGTAAATGGGTCATACATAAGGAAGGTGTATGTTGTACACTAAACTAACCTGGAGCAATGCGTCTCTGAAGGGGTCACACTTTGCTGAGAGGTCTACGTTGGTGGATAATTGATCGAGTAGGTCTTCCAAGGCCCTCACCGCTGTGGGGCCAATCTCTGGAACTCCGCGACTCAGAAAGCGAATCAACATACGGGAGAAGCAGGGAAAAGGAACCACGGCTTGGGCGATAGTGGACGAGCTATCGGGGGATAGTTTGTTACCACAGACGCACCCGATCACAATGAAGGCGGTGGTCCAAAGAGAAAGCTCGAGGGAAGAGTGCGTGTAGAGGAAGTTCATGATGGAGATGATAGCTGTGAGGTCGAGGCTAATTGGTGGGGGACTCACGGGGTAACGCTCCTTAAACTTGTAGTCCACGCAGCCGTTCGCTTTGATCCAAAATGAAAGTAAGTTTTCAAAATTTGAGGAAGATAAATTGGTTGTGTCTCGGAGAATAGCTTTGAAAGCAGTTTGTATAAAGTCTGTAGAGGATGCGTAACCTGGTATGGACGCGTTTTGGGTCTGTAGTTGGGGTAGCGTCGTAGGTTGGCTAGCGCGGTGCAGCATAGCGCTGTGGTACAACATCTGTTCCATACGGAGCAGGTTCTCCACCCTATAGAGCAGACCGATCTCTACCCTGTAGTCCATCGCGGTCGACACGCAGACGCACTGCTCCACGAACCCCGGCCCCGCGTCCGTACCTGCACTGTCGGAAGTGTCTTCCAGGCCAAGTATGCTGCTGACAATATCGTAGATGTCATTGGAGACGATGTCGGCAGAATGATCTGGTGCATCGGCGGTGGCAGACTCACTGCCAGAGGCACGGTCAATATCAGGAGCCGGTTGACCTAATGAGATGTCCGCGGTGTTAGTGCTCGGAGAACCTGCGCAACCAGCTTCATACACACCGTCATCAGGTTGAGAAACAACATCGTCGGTTGGCGACCTTACATCACCAGATGTTTCAACACTGCCTATACCCGGAGAAGGAGAGGCCATATCGTCAACACGAGATACATCTATCGAATACGGAAAGCCGTATTCGAATGGAGATATCGTGTGAGAGAAAACAGTATCAGTTTGGGAGATCACATCATCAGTTGAAGAAGAAGCCACGTCGAATATTGGAGAGGCATCACTTGTAGAAGGAGCAACACTCAATGGCTCAATTTGTGATTTCTGTGCAATTTTGTCGATTGTTTGCGAAATGTACGCGGTAAGGGGGTGAGACGGATCGCACTCCAACTCTGAATCTGTGATCTTCGCCGATGGCAGTATTGATACCAAAGGCGGAAAGCGTGTCTCCCGCGGGTTACTGGGGGATGATGATGGTCCATTGTTTGTACTGGTGTCAGATGCGGGAAGATATGTATTGGTGTTTAATACTGAATGCTGGCCCATCGCAGATGTTGGCATTGTCTCCAGGCATGGGAATCTGGTTCGACCTGGGGTTGGTGATGTTGGGGCATCAAAAGGTGCGACGAGGGATGCTGATCCGGTTGTATTGGTGTCAGAAGAGGGACAAGGGTCTACCAATGGTAGTGAGTTCGATGAGAGATGCTGATCTGCTGATGGCTGTGTATTCGAGGTAGGGTGTGTGTCCTGTGCTGGATGTGTGTCTGAAACTGGGACAGTGTCTGTTAAGGGGTGTGGATCTGCCATTGAAACATTCTGGGAGGAGTGGTGCGGGTCTGATGCGAGATGGGGGAAGTCAGCTTCCGCTGCAGGATTTAGGTCGCCCACTGGAGGAACGGCGGGCACATCCCTAACCCGCCACTGTCGCTTCCCTCCAACCGCGTCCACGGTGGACACCCTCTTCCCTCTACAGACATCCATCTCTCCATCCAACACGCTTAACACAAGGCAACCCGTAGCGTGCCGCAACCACGGCAATGGTGCGGATAACAGAGACCCCGTAACTACAGACAGCAGCTGAGCGAGTTTACCGGAGTCGGGAAGATTCTCGTCGTTGGCTATGAGCTCGGCGAGGGATACGCTGGGCTGGGTGGCGACACACAGCCGGGCTGTGACTTTGCAGACTGTGAGCGCGAGATCGCAGTGGCACGAGTAGTCCATGGAGAGGAGTAGATCCACCAAACTGCGAGTCAATGAAAGACAAACAACGCGAGGCAACAACGGAAGCTGTTCGTTGTTCGGTTCGCATTCGCTCGATGAATCCTCCACGTCTGCAATCAACCTGGAATCCGTAGAACGCTTGAACCTCATGATGTCTTTAAATATTTTATTGTACATGTTGTGGAACTCCTCATTGATCTGCGTGTCAACATCTTTAAGGTACTTATCCTGTTGATCCAGCGGCAGACCCTTGGCAATCTCCTGCGCTGCCAACTTTCTAGTCTCGAGTTGCTTCTTATGACTCGCGTGGAGTTGTTGCAGCTGTTCTCGTTGCTTCTGAACGTGGGTCTTTACGAATCTCTTGGGAATCCTCGATTTCGCAGGTCTAATAAACAAAAATTGGTTAATTATTTAGCTACCTACCATGCACTGCACCGCAACATCTCCCCATTTCGGCTTTTTAATAACATACACCACTAAAAAAACTATTTTGGCCTATACATAAACAAACATTTCGGCCTATAATTTATTAACACTTTTTTTCAGCTTAGCATAAACACCTATATCGACCTAAATAGTAAGACTGATTTATTGCAGTCGGAAAATCAACACTGATCAGCAACATGAGAACCTATTTCGGCTTTATCCTAAATCGGCCCGAACATTTCGGCTTAACTAACAAATTTCGCCAAAAACGTATTTACTAATCTATTTCGGCCTTAAGTGACACACACGTATTTCGGCATTCAGTGACACTAATCTATCTCGGCCTACAGTGACACACACCAATTACGGCCTTCAGTGCCACACACGTATTTCGGCCTTCAGAAACACTAATATATTTCGGCCTACAGTGACACACACCAATTACGGTCTTCAGTGACACAAACCTATCCAGGCCTACAGTGACACACACCAATTACGGCCTTCAGTGACACACACGTAATTCGGCCTTCAGTGACACTATAATCTATCTCGGCCTACAGTGACACACACCAATTACGGCCTTCAGTGACACACACGTATTTCGGCCTTCAGTAACCCTAACCTATTTCGGCCTCCAGCGACACACACCAATTACGGCCTTCAGTGACACAAACCTATCTCGGCCTACAGTGACACACACCTATTACAGCCTTCAGTGACACAAACCTATCTCGGCCTACAGTGACACACACCAATTACGGCCTTCAGTTACACACAGGTATTTCGGCCTTCAATAAAACGAATCTATTTCGGCCTACAGTGACACACACGTAGGCCTTCAGTGATACAAACCTATTCCGGCACTACTTTGAGACACACCAATTACGGCCTTTAGTGACACACACGTATTTCGGCCTTCAGTAACACCAATCTATTTCGGCCTAAAGTGACACACACGTAATTCGGCATTCAGTGACACTATAATCTATCTCGGCCTACAGTGACACACACCAATTACGGCCTTCAGTGACACACACGTATTTCGGCCTTCAGTAACCCTAACCTATTTCGGCCTCCAGCGACACACACCAATTAAGGCCTTCAGTGACACAAACCTATCTCGGCCTACAGTGACACACACCTATTACAGCCTTCAGTGACACAAACCTATCTCGGCCTACAGTGACACACACCAATTACGGCCTTCAGTTACACACACGTATTTCGGCCTTCAATAAAACGAATCTATTTCGGCCTACAGTGACACACACGTAGGCCTTCAGTGATACAAACCTATTCCGGCACTACTTTGAGACACACCAATTACGGCCTTCAGTGACACAAACCTATCTCGGCCTACAGTGACATACACCAATTACGGCCTTCAGTGACACAAACCTATCTCGGCCTACAGTGACACACACCAATTACGGTCTTCAGTGACACACTCGTATTTCGGCCTTCAGTAACACTAATCTATTTCGGCCTAGTGACACACACGTATTTCGGCGCCTAAAGCGACACACACCAGTTACGGTCTTCAGTGACACACTTGTATTTCGGCCTTCAGTAACACTATTCTATTTCGGCCTACAGTGACACACACGTATTTCGGCCTTCAGTGACACGAACCTATCACGACCTTGAGTGACACAAACGTAATTCGGCCTTCAGTAACACCAATCTATTTCGGCCTACAGTGACACACAAGTATTTCTGCCTTCAGTGACACAAATCTATCTCGGCCTACAGTGACACACACCAATTACGGTTTTCAGTAATACACTACACACGTATTTTGGCCTTCCGTAATTCTAATCAATTTCGGCGTACAGTGACACACACGTATTTCGGCCTTCAGTGACACAAACCTATATCGGCCTACAGTGACACACACCAATTACGGTCTACAGTGACATACACGTACTTCGACCTTCAGTAACACTAACCTATTTCGACCTACAGTGAAACTAACCTATTTCGGCCTACAGTGACACACACAAAATTCGGCCTACAGTGAGACACACGTATTTCGGCCTTCAGTGACACAAACCTATCTCGGCCGACAGTGACACACACCAATTACGGTCTTCAGTGACACACACGTACTTCGACCTTCAGTAACACTAACCTATTTCGACCTACAGTGAAACTAACCTATTTCGGCCTACAGTGACACACACCAATTACGGCCTTCAGTGACACAGACGTATTTCGGCCTTCCCTTCAGTAACACTAACCTATTTCGGCCTACAGCGACACACACCAATTACGGCCTTCAGTGACACAAACCTATCTCGGCCTACAGTGACACACACCAATTACGGCCTTCAGTGACACAAACCTATCTCGGCCTACAGTGACACACACCAATTACGGTCTTCAGTGACACACTCGTATTTCGGCCTTCAGTAACACTAATCTATTTCGGCCTAGTGACACACGTATTTCGGCGCCTAAAGCGACACACACCAGTTACGGTCTTCAGTGACACACTTGTATTTCGGCCTTCAGTAACACTATTCTATTTCGGCCTACAGTGACACACACGTATTTCGGCCTTCAGTGACACGAACCTATCACGACCTTGAGTGACACAAACGTAATTCGGCCTTCAGTAACACCAATCTATTTCGGCCTACAGTGACACACAAGAATTTCTGCCTTCAGTGACACAAATCTATCTCGGCCTACAGTGACACACACCAATTACGGTTTTCAGTAATACACTACACACGTATTTTGGCCTTCAGTAATTCTAATCAATTTCGGCGTACAGTGACACACACGTATTTCGGCCTTCCGTGACACAAACCTATATCGGCCTACAGTGACACACACCAATTACGGTCTACAGTGACACACACGTACTTCGACCTTCAGTAACACTAACCTATTTCGACCTACAGTGAAACTAACCTATTTCGGCCTACAGTGACACACACAAAATTCGGCCTACAGTGAGACACACGTATTTCGGCCTTCAGTGACACAAACCTATCTCGGCCGACAGTGACACACACCAATTACGGTCTTCAGTGACACACACGTACTTCGACCTTCAGTAACACTAACCTATTTCGACCTACAGTGAAACTAACCTATTTCGGCCTACAGTGACACACACCAATTACGGCCTTCAGTGACACACACGTATTTCGGCCTTCCCTTCAGTAACACTAACCTATTTCGGCCTACAGCGACACACACCAATTACGGCCTACAGTGACACAAACCTATCTCGGCCTACAGTGACACACACCAATTACGGCCTTCAGTGACACACACGTATTTCGGCCTTCAGTAACACTAACCTATTTCGGCCTTCAGTGACACAAACCTATCTCGGCCTACAGCGACACACACAAATTACAGTCTTCAATGACACACACGTATTTCGGCCTTCAATACCACTAATCTATTTCGGCCTACAGTGACACACACGTATTTCGGCCTACAGTGACACACACCAATTACGGCCTTCAGTGACACAAACCTATCTCGGCCTTCAGTGACACACAACAATTACGGTCTTCAGTGACACACTCGTATTTCGGCTTTCAGTAACACTAATCCATTTCGGCCTACAGTGACACACACGTATTTCGGCCTTCAGTGACACAAAGCTATCTCGGCCTAAAGCGACACACACCAATTACGGTCTTCAGTGACACACTCGTATTTCGGCCTTCAGTAACACTAATCTATTTCGGCCTACAGTGACACACACGTATTTCTGCCTTCAGTGACACAAACCTATCTCGGCCTAAAGGTGACACAAACCAATTACGGTCTTCAGTGATACACACGTATTTTGGCCTACAGTGACACACACGTATTTCGGCCTTCAGTGACACAAACCTATCTCGACCTACAGTGACACACACCAATTTTGGCCTTCAGCGACACACACGTATTTCGGCCTTCAGTAACACTAACCTATTTCGGGATACAGTGAAACTAACCTATTGCGGCCTACAGTGACACACACCAATTACGGTCTTCAGTGACACACACGTATTTCAGCCTACAGTGACACACACCAATTACGGTCTTCAGTGACACACGTACTTCGACCTTCAGTAACACTAAACTATTTCGACCTACAGTGAAACTAACCTATTTCGGCCTACAGTGACACACACAAATTTCGGCCTACAGTGACACACACGTATTTCGGCATTCAGTGACACAAACCTATCTCGACCTACAGTGACACACACCAATTACGGTCTTCAGTGACACACACGTACTTCGACCTTCAGTAACACTAACCTATTTCGACCTACAGTGAAACTAACCTATTTCGGCCTACAGTGACACACACCAATTACGGCCTTCAGTGACAGACACGTATTTCGGCCTTCCCTTCAGTAACACTAACCTATTTCGGCCTACAGTGACACACACCAATTACGGCCTACAGTGACACAAACCTATATCGGCCTACAGTGACACACACCAATTACGGCCTTCAGTAACACACACGTATTTCGGCCTTCAGTAACACTAACCTATTTCGTCCTACAGTGACACACACCAATTACGTCCGTCAGTGACACAAACCTCTCTCGGCCTACAGCGACACACACAAATTACAGTCTTCAATGACACACACGTATTTCGGCCTTCAATACCACTAATATATTTCGGCCTACAGTGACACACACGTATTTCGGCCTTCAGTGACACAAACCTATCCCGGCCTACAGTGACACACACCAATTACGGCCTTCAGTGACACAAACCTCTCTCGGCCTACAGCGACACACACAAATTACAGTCTTCAATGACACACACGTATTTCGGCCTTCAATACCACTAATATATTTCGGCCTACAGTGACACACACGTATTTCGGCCTTCAGTGACACAAACCTATCCCGGCCTACAGTGACACACAACAATTACGGTCTTCAGTGACACACTCGTATTTCGGCTTTCAGTAACTCTAATCTATTTCGGCCTACAGTGACACACACGTATTTCGGCCTACAGTGACACACACGTATTTCTGCCTTCAGTGACACAAACCTACTACTACTAGGATCGGCATGCTGCATTGCAGCTGCATTTTTAAGAATGCTGTGCCGGCTTGTCAACAAAATTGCACCTCCACAACTCCCTATCACCCATGACATTTGCTAGATCATCCGCTTCAAGGCCAGTGTCCTTTAAGATGCGTCTCAAGAAAGTCATGGGCTGTCCACCATGCTTATTCACTCCATGAGGCTGCCAAAGTACAAGATTATGCACTGGCTGGTCAGCAATGTCCTGCAAAGCGGAGGCGATTTTGTTCTAGTGTCAAGCTTGGGGGAACCAATGAGACACCTCCAATGTTATATAGTGTCTGGTTGGAGATGTGTGCATTGCACTTGACACAATGAACCCGGCGTAGCATTCTTGTGAATCTAAGTGAAAGTGACAGTGTACAGTGAAACTAACCTATTTCAGCCTACAGTGACACACACCGATTACGGTCTTCAGTGACACACACGTATTTCGGCCTTCAGTGACACAAACCTACCTCGACCTACAGTGACACACACCAATTACGGTCTTCAGTGACACACACGTACTTCGGCCCTCAGTAACACTAACCTATTTCGGCCTACAGCGAAACTAACCTATTTCAGCCTACAGTGACACACACCAATTACGGTCTTCAGTGACACACACGTACTTCGGCCTTCAGTAACACTAACCTATTTCGGCCTACAGTGAAACTAACCTATTTCGGCCTACAGTGACACACACCAATTTTGGCCTTCAGCGACACACACGTATTTCGGCCTTCAGTAACACTAACCTATATCGGCCTACAGTGAAACTAACCTATTTCGGCCTACAGTGACACACACTAATTTTGGCCTTCAGTGACACACACGTATTTCGGCCTTCAGTAACCTAACCTATTTCGCGAGCTGCTTGACGAGGATGTGTTGGGCTTTGAGTTGAGTAGAATATCAGTGGACATGAAGTCCCACCTAGAGGAAACCTTGTGACTCTCAGCTGCTCTCGACTTCTTGCAGGATGAGCCTTCAGGAGTCCATCTGGATCCCTCGAGGAGTTCACCAAGGAACAAGAGCAACCAACCCAGAAGATCCATATCGACACCGCAAGCCGAGTTAGTAGTCAAAACGGAGCGGATCGTCTCCATGACAGCGACAAAGGGTTCCACCTCCTTAAATGATCGGATGGACAATATTAACAAGAAGACAAACAGCTTATCTTTACTCGCCGAATGAGAAGAATTTATCGCGAAATTGGATTTAAAGCAATTCATGATGAAATCGCCCCACCAAGATACCGTTGAGAGACACTCGGTGAGGAACAAACCGGTGGCGACACGGAGTTGGGATGTGGAGGCGATGCAAAGGTTGTCGAAGAGGTTGCGACAGATCGACTGATCGACGACGGATTGTATGGACGATAGGCAGTTCGGGGAACCGAGTGTAAGGAAAATTATTTGATATAACGAGGATGTAATCGTCTCCAGCCGATTCAGAGAGGAAGTAACGGCTTTATGATTGAGGTTTGATGATTCATCGGAGGGTCTGTTGGCGGGTTGGACTGAAGGGGGGCGCTGAGAGTCTAGAATCCTACCGGCGAGCGACCGCGCGATGTTCAACTGTAATCGCCAACGGCAGCACTCGTCGTGCAACTCTCGGATGACCTCCGAGTCTCCGATAGGTTCATCCGCACTCGCGTAGACCAAGTGCTCACGGAGACGCTCGCACACGAGTCCATACCGACAACGCAGGTCCTCCTGGACACACCGCACGGCCTCCAGTTGAACCTCAGTCGGGACAAGCAGACTACGGAACACGGCCAACTGGTACGGCTGTATGTCCGCGTGAGCGAGATCTGTTTCATTGAATAACGAGCGACCGAAGTAGCGGCCTATCGGGATGCGAACTTTACTGCTGTCCAACCCGTGTTGTCCGATCATGGTGAGTTTGATATACTGGCAGAGGATTGGCGGGTTCAATTGGGAGAGGGCGATGTTATTCGAGGCGATATCGGGGCTCACTACCAGTTGGCGAGAGTCGGAGTCCTCGCCGGTGAGCCAAGTGTCGAGGGAGAGAGACGCGAGTTCGGGGCAGGCCGGTATGAAAACGTCTGTTAGGAGAACGGGTTGGCCGAGATGGAGAACGGCGCAGCGACGAGCCCCGCCGTGCAGGCGGTCGATTACAATCCATTGTGGACCCAAAGGGAGACGAGCCAAAGCCGCGGGGACTGCGAGCGGAGCGGATAAAAGGAGACGATCGGCGGGCGGGGATACCCTGTTAGCCGAAAAAGACAGCCAAGGATCTGTAACCGGTTTCTCAATCACAACGGGCTGCCAACCGGTGGGAATCACATGTGAATCTCCATCGGGAACCGATGAAAACGTTGTACATCCTCCAGCTGCGATGGTCATCACTTTCATTAAATCTTTCATACTGGTGGCGACCGTGTGTTCGGTAGCAGAGTTCGTGTAAACCGCGTACGAGTTGGAATCCGCGATGACGTTACTGGGTTCCAAGAAGATGGGCTCTTCCTGTAAACCCGTTGCCGTGGCGATGGTCTCTCCGCCGTCGGCCGTGGACAGATGTCCGTCAAGGGAGACTACAGCGCCGGGTAGAATGTTTGGAACTTCGTAGAATTCCAGTTCCGACACATTAGAGCCGGAATGGTCGCCTTTATCTTTAGTTTTATTTGTGTAATACGGAATTCCGTTAGTATTCACGCCGCCACTGACCAAGGTATTAGGGTAAACTTTCTTGGGATGGGACGGCCCGAAGAAAGTGAGATCGTCCATGAAGTGGGGCGGGAGCGGTGGGTAGTCAGACTGCGGAACGCAACTGAGGAACGAGGAAACTCCGGAAGGTAGCAAAGCCGAGGTAACCGAGGATGTTAAGGGGAACTTAGTGCCCCCGTCCGGCGGAGCACTGCATTCCACTTTAATACCGTCGGACATCGACGAGACAGTGAAGGATAACGGCTCCACCTCGAGTAAACCCTTCATATCGCCACCGATGTAGTCCCGAGAGGAAACCGAACCATCCAACGCGGAACTCCCACTAATCAGTAACGCTTCCACGTTGTCCAACGAGCCGTTCGTCGATCTAGACGAACTCCCATCGAGCATCAGGTCTCCGATATCATACAAATCCACATCGAATGGGTTATCTTGCAGATTAAATTCACTCCGTAGCCGATAGGTGGCGCTGTGGTCCTCCTGTTGCTCGTTGTTAAGCAACCATGACACATTAAGTAACTCGAGAAAAGACTGCCTAGCAACAGCCACGCTATCGAAATCCTTCAAAGTTGTTAGCAACACAAAGTACCAATGGAGCGATCCGGAATAGGTAAAGGAAGGTAGTTGTGAGAGAAGACAAAGAGAAGATTCTAGGAGTTGTGATCCGAAACGTTTCAACTTCTGAGGGGAATCCGAGAGGGTTTTACTCGCGAGAAGTTGGATTATAAGAGAGACGAAACTGCGAGCAACGTACCGGGCCGATTGCAGGAAACACGCGGTTGTTAGTTGGTCCGCATGGAGCGAGACGAAATCAATGATGGCATCGAGTTGGGAACGCGAGGAAAAACTATGCATCGCGGCGATCCAGTTTATGACATCCAGAGCGGAGAGTCGCAGCGACGCGAGTTGTTGCTGTGTCGACGGCGACAGACTCAGGGGGTCAACGACCGCGCCCAACAGCTCCCCATGGAGTCGCGGGTTGCCCAGCAGCCGGGTCCACAAGGCAGCGGTGCGCGGGTTGAAGGGGACCGCCATCTTGCGGACGGTGACGCTGATGTCGGACAGGGCGTGGCACCCGTGCGCCGTCGGACTCGGGACCGCGGCTTGGGATGCCGCCGCCTCTCCCCGTCGCACTGGCCTCACAGAACGGATCCGTTCCATACGGCCTCCGTTCCGATACTGCGACGAGTATTTACTCCTGGATGACTCAACATCTTCCAATTTTGAACTTCCCGCCAACTGTTTGCGAAGATTTGTCAAGGAATTATAATTAGTGTAGATTGAGGATAATCCCTCGTCTTCCGTGGATGTATAGAGGTATAGAAAGAATGAACGATGTCGACTTGTTATTATACTCTCGTTGCTAAGGGCAACGGTGCCGGAATTTCCGGAAGCGTCGAGGAAGGCCCCTAAAGAAACCGGCCCAACGAGAAGGTCGTAGTTGGTATCGGTGAGGATGTCAGGGCTGGAAGTTGAGTGGGGGATGGCTGACGGTTTAGGGTGGCGGAGGGGGCTACTTGTCCGGCTCTTGGGAGTCGAGTAATGACTCGCTAGACCCGGATTGTTTAGTCGTAGAGCGGCGACTTTAACGTCGTGCAGGTTGGAACTGCAAGGAGACTTAACGCGGAAGTTGAAATCGATGTGGGCGACGGAAGAGGTTCGAGGGAGAACAATCTCGATAAGGTGGTCCTATGGAAAGATAAAATAAAAACCTAAATTACGAGAAAGAACGAAATCTGAAATTAGTTGCACTGGAGAGAAAGCTAACAAAGTTAATACACATACCCGAAAGATGATGAAAAATTTATAAAATGTAATCAAAATATTTAAATGGGAGAATTTTTAAACCCAATAAGCCAATACAACATATTATACAACATATGTAAAATATATAAAACAATGTAGACAGACTACTACTACGATCGGCATGCTGCATTGCAGATGCATTATATATATATATTACATATATATTAAGAATGCTGTGCCGGCTTGTCGACAAAATTGCGCCGCCACAACTCCCATGACATTTGCTAGATCATCCGCATCTTCTAGGCCAGTGAACCTTCCACTCTGTTTCCTAAAGTAATGTCTGTTCACCACCATGGGTGATCTTCCACAGTAAACCCTTCCACTCTGTTTCCGAAAGTAATGCCTGTTCACCACCATGGGTGATCTTCCACAGTAAACCCTTCCTCTCTGTTTCCTAAAGGAATGCCTGTTCACCACCATGGGTGATCTTCCACAGTAAACCCTTCCACTCTGTTTCCGAAAGTAATGCCTGTTCACCACCATGGGTGATCTTCCACAGTAAACCATTCTACTCTGTTTCCTAGAGTAATGCCTGTTCACTTCACCACCATGGGTGATCTTCCACACTAAACCCTTCCACTCTGTTTCCTAAAGGAATGCCTGTTCATCACCATGGGTGACCTTCCACAGTAAACCCGTCCACTCTGTTTCCTAAAGGAATGCCTGTTCACCACCATGGTCGATCTTCCACAGTAAACCCGTCCACTCTGTTTCCTAAAGGAATGCCTGTTCACCACCATGGGTGATCTTCCACAGTAAACCATTTTACTCTGTTTCCTAGAGTAATGCCTGTTCACTTCACCACCATGGGTGATCTTCCACACTAAACCCTTCCACTCTGTTTCCTAAAGGAATGCCTGTTCATCACCATGGGTGACCTTCCACAGTAAACCCGTCCACTCTGTTTCCTAAAGGAATGCCTGTTCACCACCATGGTCGATCTTCCACAGTAAACCCGTCCACTCTGTTTCCTAAAGGAATGCCTGTTCACCACCATGGTCGATCTTCCACAGTAAACCCGTCCACTCTGTTTCCTAAAGGAATGCCTGTTCATCACCATGGGTGACCTTCCACAGTAAACCCGTCCACTCTGTTTCCTAAAGGAATGCCTGTTCACCACCATGGTCGACCTTCCACAGTAAACCCGTCCACTCTGTTTCCTAAAGGAATGCCTGTTCACCACCATGGTCGATCTTCCACAGTAAACCCGTCCACTCTGTTTCCTAAAGGAATGCCTTTTCACCACCATGGGTGATCTGCCACAGTAAACCAGTCCACTCTGTTTCCTAAAGGAATGCCTGTTCACCACCATGGGTGATCTTCCACAGTAAACCATTTTACTCTGTTTCCTAAAGGAATGCCTGTTCACCACCATGGTCGATCTTCCACAGTAAACCCTTTCAGTCTGTTTCCCATAAGTTACCTTGGTTCCATTTATCGACCAGTTAAGGGTGAAAGCCTGGGTGGGGCTACAACGCCAATATAAATATTTCAAAAGTGATTAAATAAGTTACCGGTCACGTTCAATGTATTTATTTGAAGTCAGCCAAACTCCTTACAATCAATACGAGGTATTCTATAAGACTTGATTTATTTATAGAACGCAGATATGAAACTGATCTGTGACTTACCTGGTACTCGGTGCAGAGGTGATGCTGTAACTTCCAAGTTCTAGTGTGTTCCCTGGGGTTGCTATGGAAACTGGATATATACTGAGGATGGCGACGTGGGTGTTCCTGGTCTACCTCCAGCCAGCACGAGGGAACTGTGGCGGTAAACCTTGGAGTGAGCACCTCCTCGCCGAGCACATGCTTATACTGCAAAGGAAAACGTATTGCGTTACTTCCTTGTAACGAGCACTGATTATAAAGTTGGTTTTCAGATAGACAGAGATTACGGTGTGAAATAAAGTTGAAGGCTGGTAAACGATATTTAAGAGAGAAATACACTTCAGTATATTATGGTTCCGGGGTATGGCGGCCTGACACTGAAACCTACTTTTGCTCGAATGAACAATTCAGTTATGTAGTTATTATAAGTCGACGGCTACCATCACTGCACTGGGGCAGTCGGACACTGTCAGTTAGTAGAAATTATGCCACTTTATAAGTGATCAACTTGAATATATAACGACAGAATTTAATATATATAAATACCGGAATTTCCCTACTCACGTATCGCTTTCACTCATTCGTAATACCTCCATACCCAACCCGATCCAACGTGAAATACGATGCTACTAAATGATCTACTCGATCGCTTTGCTTGTTCGTTTAATAAATATACTCCGATGTGCGGCAATTACGGCCTTTTCTATTTATTATAACAAAAAATAGTTATAATTTAATTTTAATGTGTGTTTGACATTTCTTCATCTGTGATATAAGATATCAAATAAACTTACTTGTTGGAGTGATTGTTGAGTTAGTGGTTCATATGGAATATCTTCTGTCGGGTCAGGGGTCATATCTACTACCACCTTGCCCGTCGCGATCTCGTCAACCAACTGCTGACATTTAGCCGTTTCCAATGGTGACAGCCAATAGGATGAGTCCATGAGGAGGACAAGTATACGGGCGGTACTGTCCACCACGCAGAGTGATTCAAGGCTCGGACACCAGGTCAATGAATGGACGCGCGGAGATGTGGCTGGGGGTTCGTCGGGCGGTTGACCAATCAGAGGCGGTATGGCAGGGAGTTCGTCAGGAGGTTGACCAATCAGTGGCGGTGTGGCAGGGAGTTCGTCGGGAGGTTGACCAATCAGTGGCGGTGTAGTAGGGAGTTCGTCAGGAGGTTGATCAATCAGTGGCGGTGTGGCAGGGAGTTCGTCAGGAGGTTGACCAATCAGTGGCGGAGTGGCAGGGAGTTCGTCATGAGGATGACCAATCAGTGGCGGTGTGGCAGGGAGTTCGTCAGGAGGTTGACCAATCAGTGGCGGTGTGGTAGGGAGTTCGTCGGGAGGTTGACCAATCAGTGGCGGTGAGGTAGGGAGTACGTCAGAAGGTTGAGTAATCAGTGGCGGTGTGGTAGGGAGTTCGTCAGAAGGTTGAGCAATCAGTGGCGGTGTGGCAGGGAGTTCGTCAAGAGGTTGACCAATCAGTGGCGGTGTGGTAGGGAGTTCGTGAGGAGGTTGACCAATCAGTGGCGGTGTGGCAGGGAGTTCGTGTGGAGGTTGACCAATCAGTGGCGGAGTGGCAGGGAGTTCGTCAGGAGGTTGACTAATCAGTGGCGGTGTGGCAGGGAGTTCGTGTGGAGGTTGACCAATCAGTGGCGGAGTGGCAGGGAGTTCGTCAGGAGGTTGATCAATCAGTGGCGGTGTGGGAGGGAGTTCGTCAGGAGGTTGATCAATCAGTGGCGGTGTGGCAGGGAGTTCGTCAGGAGGTTGACCAATCAGTGGCGGTGTGGTAGGGAGTTCGTCGGGAGGTTGACCAATCAGTGGCGGTGTGGCAGGGAGTTCGTCAGGATGTTGACCAATCAGTGGCGGTGTGGCAGGGAGTATGATGGGGAGCACAGTAGCACCCATGGTGACAAGATCGTCCACGCTACAACTCCTTTCGATACTGAGCGTATCCAGATTAATGAAACAGAGTCGCCCTGTAGCTGAGCACACCGCGGAAGCCAAACCCATCGTCTGTCCAGCCATAGACGGCAACAGTGCCGACTCCACGGAAATTCGCGGAAAATTTGAATTGCTCACAAGCGGCAGTGGTGTAATCTCGCGAAGTTGAAATTCTATTGTGTTAGAAACAAGTACTGGGAGAGGAGAGACACGAACTTGGGAACTGCTAGAGTCCATCTTGAAGAGTATGAGATTACTATATGGAGTCGTGGTCTCCATGGCAACTAAGGTAACTAGTAAATGAGTTCCGCAGTTCAACGGGGTCAGTGACTCGATCAGTAGCCCCCCGCGCGCTGGTAGACAACTCCCGATATCGACAGTTTGCGCGGGAGATATGATTTGTTGACGGGCGAGGGAGCGACCGTGAGCGCGCCACGGTAGGGAGGCGGGGGAGCTCTCCCAGCCAATCAAATCCGAGGGATCGTGGGGGCCCTCGTGGATGACGTCATCGTCGAATTTACAAGAATTATGCCAGAGGTGCTGATCCAATAGGATCTTTTTTTGTTCTTTCATGAACATTTGTTTCAGGTTACTTTCCGGTTCGTGAACTTTATAGGCCCCCGGCGAATCCGGCTTATCTGCAAAAAGAATTCAACCAATAATTGACGGTAATATAATAATGAAAATAATATTGTGTTTAAGGTTGCTTCCGGATAGTTTAAGAATATCTACTTACATACAACCTGTGAGTGAGTTACTTTAAAGAAAAAAATTATCCAAGGATTATAACACAGGTACATTATACGAATAATGAAAAACACTGTTTTGAAACGTTTGTTGTTAAAAAAAAGTGCGCAGTGTTTTTCATTATTTTAAATATTTAAATGTTATAAAAAATATTAATAGAGCATTAATAGTCTAAGGGGCCATCCATAAATGACGTCACGATTTTTAAAGACATTTTTGACCCCTCTCCCCCCCCCCCCCCCCCTCCTCAATGCTACGTCACACTATATAAAATTAAATTATTACTATTATATTATTAGAACAATAAATCTGGATTAAATTTGTCAACTATAAACCAACATTACAAATTACAGTAATACGAGTTTTTCAGACATGCTCCCATGGGCACGACAGGTGGTCGGTCATGCTTATAATGGCCATTGGTGAGACATCAGCTACTGGGTTCGCAGGGGATCGGCCTCCGCTTTGCAGGACATTGCTTTCGCCGTGAGGACCAGCCAGTGCATTATCTTGTGCTTTGGCAGCCTCATGGAGTGAATAAGAATGGTGGACAGCCCATAACTTTCTTGAGACGCATCTTAAAGGACACTGGCCTTGAAGATGCGGATGATCTAGCAAATGTCATGGGTGATAGGGAGTTGTGGAGGCGCAATTTTGTCGACAAGGCGGCACAGGCACAGCATTCTTAAAAATGCAGCTGCAATGCAGCATGCGGATCCTAGTAGTAGTCGCAGGGGATTATAATCAAAACGGGTTTTGGAACTACCGCTACCATGAAGGGATGTACGATTTTTAGTAAAACTTTCGATGCAAAGTATAGATGACATTCTTTACAAACACGCTCTCTAATTTTACCAATTGTGGAAGGGCAGTAGAGGTCGTAAGGTAAGATTTTAATGGATATCATTGGAAGAGGTAATAGTTTAATAGTAAACACGTTAACAGTATACAAGTATATACATTATGTATATAATATGCAGTAATTTTATCGGAAACTTATAATGTGACGTCCCGATATTGCGGACACCCCCCCCCCCCCCTCCCCCCCTTCGTCACAAATCGTCACGAAATACCAACCCCCCCCCCCTGTCCAGCGTGACGTCATTTATGGATGGCCCCTAAAAATAAATTTAAACTAAATTTTAGTTAAAATGCCAACTTTTAGCGTCGCGTCCGTGGCCCGTGGTAACGGGTGGGATACTGAGATATCTACCAGATATAATTATTATTAACACTAACTGTTGCAGCTCATAAATCTATTCCAATACAACGGAGTGGAGGGCCACAATTATCTTCTATATAGTTATTATACTAGAATGGCGGAAACATTGGTCGTAATACTTTATAATAGCAACAATGGTATTAATGGGTGTGTCGTGTATGTATTGGCGCCAAAATGTGTCTTCCATTTCAAAATATAATAAAACAAATTTCACTAACGTAACTCCTACCTTTTTTTAACGAAATTTGATTCTATTTAGCTGCGTTCTGCACCAAATAAATGGGATAAAAGGTCTACGAATTTTATTGAATGAATTTCAAATTAAATTGATTAGCGACTATAATTGAAATTTTGCGATGTTACAATTTAGGAATGAAAACTATTTATTATAACTTATTGGACATAGACTTCCAACCCGGAGGTCAGCAGTTCGATCCCCTCTCATTGCCGACTTTGCAAAAGCTGTGCCCAACAAAAAGTTATAATAATATGAAACCACTCACTCACCCAAAATACCAATAATAATAATTTATAATAACTGTTTACAGTTTATCCCCATGGCTTTATTCGCAATTATGGCACGATAATTAATATTCCTATACCGTAATTCTTCAAGCCATACAACTGCCCCTTAATATTATAGATAGTGTCAGTATTTATTAAATGGAATAATTTATCCTATAGCGGACAATAATTCTTGCACTGTTTGAATGAATATAATATCAGCTGTTTCTCAACAAAATTCAAACAAGTTACATAATATTTGGAATCCTTGCAACGAAAGCTTTCTAATGATATAAATAAATCAATACATCATGACTAATGTGAAGAATGGCCGCGATTCGGAGGGTGTAATTTCGAAAAATACTATTTTTTAAAACGATTATCATATAAAAATAAAATTTACAGACGAAATCGAAAATTCCGACTTCATGGTAACAACCACGGTGAGTTGAACTATATAATTGTGTTTCTAATTTCAAGCAATATGATAAAGATTTGTAGAAAAATATGGGGGGGGGGGGGGGGGGGGAGTTCGCAGTTCGCGTCATCAGAAAATGACACTATATTACGGATCATGGTGTAATTATATCTACCTGCAAATTGTTTGAGACACGGAACTTGATAAACGAGTAGCTGGGGGGTCCCCTCTGCAGTGACTGTGCCACAGACAACAGCCGGTGTTGTTGTGTCACGTGATGCATCCTCGACCAACGCCATTGGCGGTTCCTCGGCGACCACAGATAAAGCATCCAATCGAACACCAGGTTCAATAACAAACTCGGCGTGACTCTAAAATATTACAAAACGATCGTACAATTAATACAGTTCTCTACTGTAGTTATGATAGGGCGGGATCGGAATTGGGGCTATCAAACGATTGTCTGTTTATTTTGGTGGAATATGTGATTATTCTGGGGGAATAATTTTAATGTATTAATTTTGGGGGAGTAAGCATTTAGTTTGGGGGATTATCTATTTATTTTGAGGGATTATGTATTTATTTGGGAAAATTTGTAGTTATTTTGGGGTTTTTGTCATTTATATTGGTGTAAATTGGTTTTGGGGAGCATTTCTTTATTTTGGTGTTGAGTAATTTATTTTGGTGTGTGAATTTGGGGTGATATTATTTTATTTGGTGTTTTTTTTTTATTAGGCTTTAATACACCCTCACATACACTATGGAATCATTTTATGGGGCAACAGCTACAACTCCAACGTCCAAGAAAATAAAAATAAAAATAAATAAAATAATTAGACCCATAAATAACGTTCAGTCACATTAAGCTCATGCTGCACCTATTTAGAAATCCCTCAAAATCCTTCCTTTAGATCAATTATTGTTCGAACTGGAAGTTTCGAAATTCATGTATGATTATACAGAAATGTACCAAAACAAAAGGTCTCCAGGAAATATTCCGTTCAACCAGTTCTACACACCAGCACTTCCCATAGTTCTATACACCAGCACTTCCCAGTTCTATACACCAGCACTTTCAGTTCTACACACCAGCACTTCCCAGTTCTATACACCAGCACTTTCCAGTTCTATTCACCAGCACTTCCCAGTTCTATACACCAGCACTTCCCAGTTCTATACACCAGCACTTCCCAGTTCTATACACCAGCACTTCCCAGTTCTATACACCAGCACTTCCCAGTTCTATACACCAGCACTTCCCAGTTCTATACACCAGCACTTCCCAGTTCTATACACCAGCACTTCCCAGTTCTATACACCAGCACTTCCCAGTTCTATACACCAGCACTTCCCAGTTCTATACACCAGCACTTCCCAGTTCTATACACCAGCACTTCCCAGTTCTATACACCAGCACTTCCCAGTTCTATACACCAGCACTTCCCAGTTCTATACACCAGCACTTCCCAGTTCTATACACCAGCACTTCCCAGTTCTATACACCAGCACTTCCCAGTTCTATACACCAGCACTTCCCAGTTCTATACACCAGCACTTCCCAGTTCTATACACCAGCACTTCCCAGTTCTATACACCAGCACTTCCCAGTTCTATACACCAGCACTTCCCAGTTCTATACACCAGCACTTCCCAGTTCTATACACCAGCACTTCCCAGTTCTATACACCAGCACTTCCCAGTTCTATACACCAGCACTTCCCAGTTCTATACACCAGCACTTCCCAGTTCTATACACCAGCACTTCCCAGTTCTATACACCAGCACTTCCCAGTTCTATACACCAGCACTTCCCAGTTCTATACACCAGCACTTCCCAGTTCTATACACCAGCACTTCCCAGTTCTATACACCAGCACTTCCCAGTTCTATACACCAGCACTTCCCAGTTCTATACACCAGCACTTCCCAGTTCTATACACCAGCACTTCCCAGTTCTATACACCAGCACTTCCCAGTTCTATACACCAGCACTTCCCAGTTCTATACACCAGCACTTCCCAGTTCTATACACCAGCACTTCCCAGTTCTATACACCAGCACTTCCCAGTTCTATACACCAGCACTTCCCAGTTCTATACACCAGCACTTCCCAGTTCTATACACCAGCACTTCCCAGTTCTAAACACCAGCACTTACCAGTTCTATACACCAGCACTTCCCAGTTCTATACACCAGCACTTCCCAGTTCTATACACCAGCACTTCCCAGTTCTATACACCAGCACTTCCCAGTTCTATACACCAGCACTTCCCAGTTCTATACACCAGCACTTCCCAGTTCTATACACCAGCACTTCCCAGTTCTATACACCAGCACTTCCCAGTTCTATACACCAGCACTTCCCAGTTATATACACCAGCACTTCCCAGTTCTATACACCAGCACTTCCCAGTTCTATACACCAGCACTTCCCAGTTCTATACACCTATTACAATTACACCATAGGCCCTATTACTGATTAAACAATCATTTCTCGACAGGTCCTAGCTGATCCCATACTGGGAAAAATATACGTATTGTTTCATCAAAAACCCTTTAAAACTATCTTACTCTTCTACAATAGATACTATTGAGTACCCCTGCACCCCCCCCCCCCCCCCCTCCCGTTTCTAAGTAATGTATATAGCTAATTCTTCAGCGCCCGGTAGTGAGCTACACTAGCTATGCTACAGCTAAGTGCAACCAGACGGAGGCGCAACCCACATATTATATCTCCCAGTAACCAAACTGTTCATATTAGATACAAATAGAGGTGGGGATGCAAATCTATTATAAATTATTCACAGATATGTCCTAATATAAAGGACCGGGCCATCTCGGATTGAATCGAATTGAGAATGTTTCCGCCATCCTATTATAACTATATAGAAGAGACGACCTCCGTTTCGTTGTATCGGTTATCGGTATTATAGATTTAGGAGCTGCAGTAGGAGCTACATTTCATCCGGTAGTTATCCCAGTATCCCGCACATACAACGCACTAAGAAAACCCTCATAAGAAATTTTGTAGCCAGATGGTATGCTTTAAATTGTTATGGAGACATACTGACGGACAGACCGACAGACCAACAGTCAAAAGGACATACAACCATATCTCGAGAAGTAAGAACGATATTGCTAAACGGTTTTCATATTTGAAATAACCCCCACCCCCCTTAAGTGGCGTTTGCCAATTTTATAAGACAAATACAATTATTATCTGCGTTATTCAGGCTCGGTCTGTGAGTGCACAATAGCTACCTGGAATAAAACTCTCGTGTCCCACACAGTAACATGTCCATCAGCGCTGCCGGTAGCTATCACTCTGTCGTAGGTAGACGTGCTGAGGATGTTGTGGTCGCAGGGTAACGCTGGGTCCGTCGCCATGGCCACATCCAACGGCACATTAACTGTTGGCTCGCCGCGGACGAACGGGCAATTCGGTTGATGACGTTCGTGTTCCGACCTTTAGGTGAACAAAATAAATAAATATTATTGAATCTTGGCTTTATTTCCTCATGGATAGTAAAATTGCTAATATTATAATTATTTGATTAAAATAAAGAAATACATAACTGAATGTTTGGAATGTGAATGTGGATAAGGTCAGGTCAGGTCCCCAGATCCTGCTACCACTATGGCAGTAATGTGGTACTACCTGTAGCTGCCAGCCCAGTAGGGCAGGCCCGATAAGCATAGCCTATTCATTATTTAGTTGATCAAGAGTGGGTTGGTTCAGCCCCGTCAACTAAATAAGTCATTGAGGGCTATAGCGCCTAGAGCTCCATTGAAGGCAAAGGCTTGATACGCATCTGCATTAGAGATGATACAAGCCCCGCCCTGTCTATACTGGATGCTCCTCTACCAGTGTTAGGTAACCTAACCCAGGAGGCACACTTGGTTCAGGGTGTAACAAATGGACCCCTACAGTCGGCAGCAGGGCTGTAGGCCATGGATAGGCGGAAGGTAATCAACCAACGGCTAGACATGCTGACAAGGTCGGCAGAAGGTAATCAACCAACGGCGACCTACTGCGTAGACGCTTGTAGGAGTTGCGACCACAAGCGGTTTACTCCCGCAACTGAAAGATATGAGTATGAGAACCATCCAGGAGAAATACCGGCTCGGTCGTCGCCCGGGTCAACAAGGACCGCGTCCCTCAGTGGTACACCATGCTGGGGTCGATAAATTGGCTACTGGAACAGAAGACAGAGAAGAAAGAAGAACCAACCTGTTGAAATGGATAAAGACACTAAAGATTGCTACAATGAACGCACGCACGCTGAAAGCACAGAGCAAACAGGGTGACATGGTCGCTCTGGCTATGGAATATAACATCGACATCATCTGCATCCAAGAACATCGGATTTGTCATGAAGACACTGCCATGAAGTACAATGACATTGGAAATGGATGGACGTTAGTAACAAGCTCAGCAGTAAGAAACTCGGCCAATGCATCAATTGGTGGAGTAGGAATTCTGCTAAGCCCATTTGCACTTAAGACCCTACACAACATCGAATCTATAAATTCCAGGGTTATGATCGCAACATTTGATGGGAATCCCAAGACAACAGTTATATGTTGCTACAGTCCAACCAATGCACCAGAGCCAGAACAAGCAGTCAAGTTTTATGAAGAACTGACTGGACTTATTAAGGACATCCCGAAACACAATGTTAAAGTCATTGCTGGTGACCTGAATGCGCAAATTGGCCCAGAAGACATCAAGGGTTACACCTATAACACCAGTTCTAACAGAAATGGGTACTTACTTTTAGACCTAATGGAAGAATGTGAATTGATACCAACAAACAACACATTTGAAAAGAGTAAGGGGAAGCTATGGACCTTTCAATACTCTAATGGAACCAAAGCACAACTGGATTACATCCTTATAAACAAAAAGTGGAGAAACAGCATGATCAACTGCGAGGCATACAGCTCGTTCAACCTAATTGGTTCGGACCACAGAATTGTGACTGCAGAGATCAGACTCAGTTTGAGAGCCAGCAAACCCAGGACAAGCAAGCAAATCAACTATGACTGGGAGAAACTCAGAACTGACAATGCTGTAAAGGATGCTTATACAGTAGAAGTTCAAAACCACTTTGAAGCACTTCGGTCAATGGATGAAAACCAATCCACCGATTCAATATACCAGAATATAATAACAGCCCACAAGGAATCAGCTAAGAGGCATATCCCCCAGAAACCTAAACGAAAACAGTATGCGCCATGGCAAAACTCTGAGGTTACTTGTAAGAGAGAAGATCTTAAGATAGCCTACAAAGTTAAAACCGAACAACCAACAACCGAAAACATTAACAAGGTTGAGAAAGCTAAGGACGATCTTAAATTAGCCTACAACATCAGCCAGGAAAAGTACATACAGGATAAAACTGAAGCAATTACAACTACTCACATACAGCAACAATCAAGACTTACCTGGCAAACTGTAAATGAGGTATCTGGTCGGAAAGGTTGTGCAAAGGGGCGCCTCAAAGCCGATAGTCCTGAAGAACGTGTTGGGAAGTGGAAAAATCACTTCAGCAACTTGCTTGGGCAGCCGCCAAACATTGAGGTCAGCCCTACAAGGAAAATATATGACAAGACACTACCTATAGAAACAGGGGACTTCACACCTGCCGAACTCCAAAGAAGCATTAAAAGCATGTCCAATAATAAAGCGACCGGATTGGATGAAATCCCAGCGGAGGTATGGAAAACCGGAGTGCTAAATAGACCATTATTGAATGTTTGCAACCGGATGTTAAAAGGGGAAAAGCCACCACCAATTTGGACTAAAGGTCAACTAAAGCCTCTCCCCAAGAAAGGAGACCTCGGCATACCAACAAACTATCGTGGGATCTGTCTGCTTGTGGTAGCTGCCAAAATATACAATAAAATGATTCTATATAGGATTAGGCCTCACATAGAGAAACTACTGCGTAAGAGCCAAAACGGATTTCGACCAAGTAGATCAACAATAGCTCAGATACTTGCACTACGGAGACTGATTGAAGGAATTAAGTCAAAGAATCTCCCCGCAGTCATGACTTTTGTGGACTTCAAGAAGGCATTCGACTCCATCCATAGAGGTAAAATGCTTGAAATCATAAGAGCTTATGGAATACCAGAAGTAATTGTTGCTGGCATTGGATTGTTATATTGTGACACAGAAGCGCAGGTACTCTCACCAGATGGTGAAACTGAGTTTTTCTCAATCCTGGCTGGCGTACTGCAAGGTGACACATTAGCACCATTAATATTTGTAATTGTGCTGGATTACGCAATGAGGACGGCCACAAAGGGTGAAGACCTGGGATTCACACTTCGAGAACGCAGAAGTAGTAGATATCCGGCAACTACAGTCACAGACACCGACTTTGCGGATGACATCGCCCTGCTCTCTAATACGCTAGCAGATGCACAGCTTCTACTAAATAAAGTGGAGAGGGCTGCTAAGGAGGTTGGATTGCAAATGCTACCAAGACCGAATTCATGACCTTTAATGTTGATGGAAACTTGACAACCATTGATAATAATCAACTAAGGAAGGTCGATGACTTCCAGTACCTTGGATCATGGATAGAGAGTAGCAAAAAGGACATAGAAGTTAGGAAAGCAAAGGCTAGGGTAGCTATATCAAAAATGGATACCATCTGGAAATCAGATCTCCCCAGGCACCTGAAGACTAAGTTCGTTCGAGCCACAGTGGAAAGTGTATTTTTATACGGGGGTGAGACCTGGACACTGACTAAATCACTTGAACAACGAATTGATGGTTGCTACACAAGACTACTATCTCATTTCCACTGTCCGAGTTCGCTCGACTTAGTAGTAGTAGTAGGTATATTCAAACAAATTTAAACATAAGCAAATACAATGCAATACAAAACAATTATTTTTATAATTTGTATCATATTCATTCATAATATTATGAATATGATAAAGTCTATAAAGCAGAGCTATAATTTTATGACAATCTACATGCTGAGCTGACTGACTACTTTTTTTGCCAAGAATATTTGTATTTGGTTGAGCTCAGCCTCAATAACACTAAATATATATATAATAAATAGTACATGTATACCCATATACTAATTATAACTAGTCAATAATTATTATATTGTCCCAGAGCGCAAGCGTTAATTTTGGTCTAGGTAGGTTTGATATAAATTGATATTAAGCCGAATGACCAGTTTATATATTCGAGAGGCAATTTAGAAATTCTAGTAAATCCATTTTATCCCAGAGGCAGAGAGTATAAAAAAACTACAGCTACTGTATTACTTCGTTCTATTAATCAATTTGCAATTTATTTATCGAATCAATCCATTATATCAAATATCAAATCGTCGTTATAATCTTACTCAAATCGTCGTATCAAATAGAGGTTATGGTACAAAAATATTAGTTTCTCTCCACGATCCGGAAGTAGACGAGAGCGTTTCTCATCAAATACATCACCAGCCTCTACAAATATTCGCGCGGAATAAATACGCGGAATAAATTGAAGACGCTGGTGATACTAAATATACATGTACAAGTATTTGTAAATTAGGAAACGCTCTTCTCGTCCCGTTTATTTGGGATAATTGACATACTTATCTACTTCTGAATTCATTCTGTAAAGTAGTAATGTTAATAAAGTCAAATTCCTTATCATGACCTTGCTGATAGATAATGATCCAGCACGTTATCTATCGACGCAGCCCAACGCCCTAACGACCTAACGCCCAAAGGACCAAACGACGTGGTACCCTCCCTCCATCCAGTTCTGTTCATGCACAAAGGTACCATATAGCTGATTCAAGGAAAAAGGTGGTAATATATTAAAAATCCGGCTTTGATCGGAATTCCGGCCGGATCCGCTCCGGCTCCGGCCTGGCCGGTTTGAAAATAGTCAATCCGGCACATCCCTAGTTATAATCAAGCAAGAGGCGACCCAAAGTCTCCTCGTTCGATATCTGCTCTCCAATCCAAAGATTTGCTCCCAGTAACTCAACTAGGTACTCATTGTATCGACCAACTGAGCTAGCCCCACCTTTTTCTATCAAACATTTTCTATATTTTATCTAACCAAATGAATACTAACCAAGGTTCATCCGATGCTTCCCAAGTAATTAAACTGACGTGGCAACAGAAACAGAGAGCCCTGTCCTCGCCCGGGTGGGTGGGGTGATGGTAGAAGCCAGCGGCGGCCATCGCGTCAGGGAGGGCCCACTTATAGCCCATGTGGGGCCACGAGGTGAACGTCTCACGCCTACACCACTCACTACCCATCTGGTATCTAAAAAGGGAGTCAATGATCATCTATTCAACCAATTTAACAAAAAGTAATATCTAAATTTGATGAAGCTCTGGTTGGTTTTGTTCAGTTTGTGACATGTTTTTAACTCACAGAATTTCTCAAGACAACATCAAATATATTTAAGTAGGCACCCGAAAATTTATATTAATAAACAAAAATTAAATAAAACCCGGAAATTCTATCTTTACAAGCTGAATCCAGATGTAAGAGTGGCTAAAACCACGAGTTCAGCCAGATCCCCAGAGGAGACGCTTTCCGAACTCCTCATGACTCGGAATTTGAAGCACCACAACCTACTAACCCCCGTGCGTCCGGCTCATTGGCACTCTGGTCCAACTCCAACAAGCGATTGAGAAGGGCCCCTATGGTCGGTAGAAACGTAGACATTGATTTCCTATTGCTGTTCGAAATATTGGAAATATTGCCTATAATAAAATATAAATAGGGCCTGTAGGACACTGCAAATATTAAAAAAATGGTTTATAATTATTAATAAACGATGACATATTTTCCATTGTAAGAATAAATAAAGTACGTCACACTTAATAAGGTGTGTAACAGTTTTACTAAATAAATCCGTGTTGGTTTGTTACATTACATTTACAACATTGCACATTACTCAGCAATAACCAACTTAAGTGTGTTGTAATTAGTTTTAATACAAAATTGTTAATCTTACCGGCGATATCTAGACAAACGTCGCGTAGTGATTCCAACGGGACAACCAGTAAGACGGTGAACCACTTGGTAAGTTTGTTTGCGAGTCTCGAGTCGACGGGGTGTTGGGAATCAGCTGCAAACACTGAGTTCTCCCGTTGTAGTTCGAGTTTGAGAACAGATTCTAAATCAGCACCGGCCTAGAGAGAGAGAGAACAAAGCCAATTCTAAATAAGCACCGTCCCAGAGAGAGAACAAAGCCAATTCCAAATCAGCATCGTCCTAGAGAGAGAGAACAAAGCCAATTCTAAATCAGCATCGTCCTAGAGAGAGAACAAAGCCAA
>JAUCBJ010000530.1:0-99990 GCA_032718475.1 Nemertoderma westbladi | reverse complement strand
GAAACTTGTTGCTGGACTCCTCACACACAGAAACTTGTTGCAGGACCCCCTCACACACACATAAACTTGTTGCTGGACCCCCTCACACACAGAAAACTTGTTGCTGGACTCCTCACACACTGAAAACTTATTGCTGGACTCCTCACAGACAGAAAACTTGTTGCTGGACTCCTCACAGACAGAAAACTTGTTGCTGGACCCCTCACACACAGAAACTTGTTGTTGGATTTCTCACACACAGAAAACTTGTTGTTGGACTCCCTCACACACAGAAACTTGTTGTTGGACCCCCTCACACATTGAAAACTTGTTGCTGGACTCCTCACACAGGGGAAACTTGTTGCTGAACCCCTCACACACGGAAAACTTGTTGCTGGACCCCTCACACATGGAAAACTTGTTGCTGGACTCCTCACACACGGGAAACTTGTTGCTGGACCCCTCACACATGGAAAACTTGTTGCTGGACCCCTCACACACGGAAAACTTGTTGCTGGACCCCTCACACATGGAAAACTTGTTGCTGGACTCCTCACACACGGGAAACTTGTTGCTGGACCCCCTCACACACAGAAACTTGTTGCTGGACCCCCTCACACACGGAAAACTTGTTGCTGGACTCATCAAGCACAGAAACTTGTTGCTGGACTCCTCACACATTGAAAACTTGTTGCTGGACTCCTCACACAGGGGAAACTTGTTGCTGAACCCCTCACACACGGAAAACTTGTTGCTGGACCCCTCACACATGGAAAACTTGTTGCTGGACTCCTCACACACGGGAAACTTGTTGCTGGACCCCTCACACATGGAAAACTTGTTGCTGGACCCCTCACACACGGAAAACTTGTTGCTGGACCCCTCACACATGGAAAACTTGTTGCTGGACTCCTCACACACGGGAAACTTGTTGCTGGACCCCTCACACACGGAAAACTTGTTGCTGGACCCCTCACACATGGAAAACTTGTTGCTGGACTCCTCACACACGGGAAACTTGTTGCTGGACCCCTCACACACGGAAAACTTGTTGCTGGACCCCTCACACACGGAAAACTTGTTGTTGGACTCCTCACACACGGAAAACTGGTTGTTGGACTCCTCACACACGGAAAACTTGTTGCAGGACTCCTCATGCACAAAAACTTGTTGCTGGACCCCTTACACATGGAAAACTTGTTGTTGGACTCCTCACACACGGAAAACTTGTTGCAGGACTCCTCACACACGGAAAACTTGTTCCTGGACTCATCAAGCACAGAAACTTGTTGCTGGACCCCTCACACACGGAAAACTTGTTGTTGGACTCCTCACACACGGAAAACTGGTTGTTGGACTCCTCACACACGGAAAACTTGTTGCAGGACCCCTCACACACAGAAACTTGTTGCTGGACTCCTCACGCATGGGAAACTTGTTGGTGGACTCCTTATACGGGGGAAACTTGTGTCTGCAACTTGTTTCCAAAACTTATTTCGCAACTTGTTGCTGGACCCCTCTCACGTGGGAAACTTGTTGCTCATTTAATGTTTAATAATTTTAATTCAGCTAAAAAATGCCATATCTAAAATCGTAACTAGTAAAAATAAAAATTAGCACCAGGATAATAAATAATGTAGGGTCCTGAAATAATAATGTTATAATATAACATTATCTGTTCGCATAACACATTATCCGCATAACCGGTCGACTACTACTACTATTGCTATCTCAGGTAAATGACAGATATAATAACATAAATACAATCCATGGCATGGCTGTTGTAGGCTTCTGAAATAGTTTATTCCACAATGTATATGTCGGATACATGACCGAACGTAATCAGGATCGAATGTAACATAGTTATTTCGTATCGAACGTAACTGCAATTATGTTACATTGGATCCTATAACTATGTTACATTCGATCTACAAATTACTAAGCTCGAATGTAACATTGCCATTTACTGATTTACAGATTTAAAGGAGCAGTTCCAGAGGCGTGTTGGGGGAACCAAAACAATAAACGAAAGTTAACAGATGTTACAAGATTATGCAGATTACTTTTATTTAAAGGCTGAAAGGAGCAGGTTACAGAGGCGTGTTGGGGGAACTAAAACAATAAACGAAAGTTAATACATGTTACAAGATTGCAGGTTACTTAATTGGGTCTTTGTTGTTTTGTACTCACCAACACCAAACTGTTTCTTCCTGTAAATAAAGGAAGCATTTCATCGGTTAACTCCTTAAATCAAAACACAACTAAAATAAATGTCTGAATGTACGGTATGTTACATTCGAGCTTAGTAATTTGTAGATCGAATGTAACATAGTTATAGGATCCAATGTAACATAATTGAGGTTACGTTCGATTCGTAAAAACTATGTTACATTCGATCCTGATTACGTTCGTTCTGTCACCCGTATATGTCTGGTTATTTTTTAATTGAATTTTTGCAAAGTAGTAAAATTAATGTTCTTAAAAATAATATTATTATTTTATATGTAACCTAGGAAATTAGCTACATTTTTTCGCTGCAGCTTTAAGAGTGTACATTGATTTAATATTATTTCAATACCCATATTACTAAATCGGCATAAGATGCGTTGGCGTTGTATCACACATCTCCACATATCACACATCTCCACATAGATGTATCAACAGTTACTCGCACAGTTTCGAAACTTCGCATAGTTATAACTGTATAAAGATCGTCATTCTACGTTTAGGAAAAATATTTTATGACAAAACAGGACAAGCGACGAGCGCAACGAGGCATATAATGAAGACGAGTACTGCGTTGACTAAATTATTATATAAACCACCTGGCTTCACATATTGATCGCATCCCTAGTTATTATTATTATAAAGATCGTCCTAGCCTGCGTTTAATAAATATATTTTAATACAAAACAGGTCGAACGCAAAGAGGCTTATAATGAAGACGAGTACTGCATTGATTATATTCCTATAAACCACCTGGCTTTGCATATTGAACGTGCGTTTGGAAATAAGTTCGTGTTACCCTTCCGTGGGTGGTAGATGTCGCGGTTATGTATTGGTGGGTGGGGGGAGGGGAGGGGGGGGGGGGGGGTGCAGATTAAAAGGGGTGAACACGTACCCCTTTCTTTGATTAATTGGTGGTGTGGGTTAATCTCTCATAACCTGATTTTGTGATACAGTCGCACAATTTTAATTTCCCCACGAACGTGTATGTTATATTATCTAACATTTTACCAAAATCATCTACATCACATCGTTAATGTCTACATCACATGTATTAAAAGTTTTTAAAAACGTTGCTGGGAATATAACTTTTTAAAAATATTGCAGCAACTTGTTGCTGGAATCCTTATATACACACACCTTTTTGGCTGACTCCCTCACACACATCAACCTTTGTTGCGCAATGTTCCTGAGTAATTGAGTAGGGATGCTGTCTGGGAGACCTCAGGTGACCAAAAAATAAAGGGTAACAACAGTTACGAGAGCGCGACAATTTCTTAACAATTTCTTAATGTTCCTGAGTATGCCTCGCAACTTATTGCTGACGCCCTCCTCACACGGCGCAACTTTTGTTCAAGAAACAATTTGCCGAAACAAAAATTGCTGCGTGTGAGTGGGGCCTCAATCTATACCATTTGTATGGGGAAATCTAAGCATATTAAACAAATACAATTTAACAGCAGTTCATTAGGTTTAAAAATGAAAGATTTATTTTATCAGAACTGTTAGTTATTGATGGCAAAACTGGCGTTGTTTCCGATTACAGAGCGGGAGTTCATGAGTCAAAGGGTTTTTTATTAGTCGTTGTTTCAATTAACATTACTACATCACTGCTTGATCTCACACAATGACAGTTCTTGTAAAAATCACAAATGATTTTTAGTGTGTGTTAAGTTTACTGATACAATCCTTTATTAGTGAATTATTGATTTCTAAAGGATTTCTTGGCAAAACCATCTAAAATCCACCACCACCAAAAATGATTATAGACATTCCAGACAATAACATTTTAGTTGATTATCGTAATACTTCTCAATTATGCAATTAGGATTCATATTAAAGCCGATTATTTTTTTCTTTTGTTTTGCATTATATGTCCTTTACACTTTAGAAATGGTAATAATTCAATAATTTTAAATCCCATATTGTAAGTATGTCAATAATTGAGAAATATTACAATATGGCATTGAAACAATGTCAAAGTGGTATGGCTCAGCGTGATATCCACTCAAGTGGATATGATGGATTGTAAAGGGTGTGGTAAATGAGATGTAACTAATTGGACTTGGCATTAACAAATCATTACAATTTTATCAAGCATGTCAATTCATAGCAAGATGGCCCCTCAGCTTAATAAATCAATTATAATGTAATATACAAAGGCAACAAAAGGCGGGGCATGGATATAGTTTACATAGAACAACCATTCAAGGCCTACTTCATTATTTAATATTTATTTGCAAACAAAACACTAATTCACATATTAATAAAACATCTAGTATCTCTGATATATATATACTGACTGACCTTGGTCATACAGATGTTCATTTTGAGCATGTATATCATGTCATGGATTATTTTTTATCATTATCTATCTCGTAAAATATATTAAAGCATATTGGATTGTTTGTGGTTCATATTCAAATGTTACCAAAGTAAATTCATCCCTAGTTTAGTTACTTATTGGTTAAACATGAAGTTGGTAACAAAATTGATACATTAAATTGGTAAAATTGCCAATGTTATGTTATATTGCCTTAACTGTTGTTATACTCCTGGGTAATATTATTATCTCACTGTCTAACTGTAAATGTAGTTGTACTTGGTTTGATCTAAAGATATGGTGTAATAAAGCTAAAAAATAGTATTAGTAATATTATTCCATATGTAATTAATATATTTAGAGAATTGTGGCATGGAATATGGATATATTACTCTTAGTTCTTGCTATATGTAAGTGTTTTATTTTCATATAATGCAGACTTACATATTTTTCTGTAGAAAATACGTCCTTCCTAAGCGCCTCTTCAACTTTTATTACAGAGTAAACGATCCCAAATCGATAAGGGATAATTGAATAACCACCTAAATTGAAATATTAGGTATATAATTTAATAATATATTTTTGCTGCAGTTATTTTTCATAAGATGATAATTATCGCATATTTTAAACTTAGGAATCAAAATTTATTGTAACTTTATGTCACTAGGATACACCAGGAATGTCCCCAGTCAGCCAGAAATGTCCCCTACCCCTACTACTATGATCGGCATGCTGCATTACAGCTGCATTATATATATATTATATATATGTTAAGAATGCTGTGCAAGCTTGTCGACAAATCGGCTCTCATCATGCTTATTAAATCCATGAGGCCGCCAAAGCACAAGATTATGCACTGGCTGGTCTTCACGGCAAAAGCTATGTCCTGCAAAGCGGGGTAGTTCCGTTCAAGTGTCCAACTCGGGGTGATTAATGGAACACCTCCAATGTTGTATAGAGTCTGATTGGAGATGTGTTCTTTGTACTTGACACAATGAACCGGTACTAGTGTGTTTTGTGCACACCCCCCTCAAATATTTTTATACTAGATGGTGTTTGATACTTTTTTTTAAAACATGTTCTAGAACATAATCTATTCATTTAATATAAAACTTTGTCCTAGAACAAATATTTTTGTTCTAGAACAAAAAATAGAAAAAAAATAAGCTAACTTGTTTATATTTTTCATTTTTTATTGTATGTTATCTTTGTATAAATTTTTTAAACTAGCTAGTTTTTGTTTCCTTTACAAAAAATGTTCTAGAGCATATATTATCTATTCATTTAATATAGAAATTTTGTTCTGGAACATATTATTTGTTCTAGAACAAAAAAAAAACAAAAAAAACTAGCTAATTTGTAAATTTTGTTATTCTATGTTTCTTTGTATCACATATTTAATAAAAATCACTAGCTACAATGAAAATTTGTAGTTGTTAGTAATTGTTTTTAACACTTACTAATCAAATAAAAAACACCACAAAAAAATTTTTTTAAATGTTCTAGAACAAAAAATATTTGTTCTAGAACATTACTTTTTACAAAAATGAATAGACGAAATGTTCTAGAACATTAAAAAAATAAAATAAAAAAACTAGCTTTGATAACTTCAAAAATACCTAATTAATTAATTTTGTTCTAGAACAACAATTATTTGTTCTAGAACAAAATTAATAAAAAAATGAATAGACAATATGTTCTAGAACATTAAAAAAAAAGTAACAGAAAACTAGCATTTTAGAAAATTGGGGGGGGGGGTGTGGGCACAAAACACACTAGTACCCAATGAACCCGGGCAGCATTCTTGTGAAAGTGCCATACAGAGATTTGTTATCCGCTGCAGTTAGAGCCCAGCATGATCTCACATAAGAGTATTGGTAGGCCTACTACTACTGCCTAGAGTATTAAGGTACTTTGCTGGATTTCCTCGACTTCTGGAGCCAGTAGGTGGTGTTACCATCTTTATTAAGATGGTCTAATGAAATGTGTAGAACACTATCAACAACAATTACGAATAAGAATAGTGCAAGTGTGTCACCCTGAAGGACTCCCCATAAGACTTCGAATGGATCTGTGTCACCATCAGCAGGAGAGACAAATGTTGTGGAATGTCCCGAATCAGCCAGGAATGTCCCCAATCAGCCACGAATGGCCCCAATTAGCCAGGAATGGCCCCAATCAGCCAGGAATGTCCCCAATCAGCCAGGAATGTCCCCAATCAGCCAGGGATGTCCCCAATCAGCCACGAATGGCCCCAATTAGCCAGGAATGTCCCCAATCAGCCAGGTGGAATAAGCATGGTGGACAGCCCATGACTTTCTTGAGACGCATCTTAAAGGACACTGGCCTTAAAGATGCGGATGATCTAGCAAATGTCATGGGTGATAGGTAGTTGTGGCGGTGCAATTTTGTTGACAAGCCGGCACAGCATTCTTAAAAATGCAGCTGCAATGCAGCATGCCGATCCTAGTAGTAGTAGCCAGGAATTTCCCTAATCAGCCAGGAATGTCCCCAATCAGCCAGGAATGGCCCCAATCAGCCAGGAATGTCCCCAATCAGCCAGGAATGTCCCTAATCAGCCAGTGATATCCCCAATCAGCCACGAATGGCCCCAATTAGCCAGGAATGTCCTTTTAATCAGCCAGGAATGTCCCCAATCAGCCAGTGATTTCCCCAATCAGCCACGAATGGCCCCAATTAGCTAGGAATGTCCTTTTAATCAGCTAGGAATGTCCCCAATCAGCCACGAATGGCCCCAATCAGCCAGGAATCTCCCCAATCAGCCAGGAATGTCCCCAATCAGCCACGAATGGCGCCAATCAGCCAGGAATATACATCAATCAGCCTCAAATGGCCCCAATCAGCCAGGAATGTCCCCAATCAGCCAGGAATTTCGCCAATCAGCCAGGAATTTCGCCAATCAGCCAGGAATTTCTCCAATCAGCCACGAATGTCCCCAATCAGCCGAGCCACAATGGTCCCATTCAGCCACGAATGGCCCCAATCTGCCATGAATGGCCCCAATCACCCACGAATGGCCCCAATCAGACACGAATGTCCCCAATCAGCCACGAATGGCCCCAATCAGCCAGGAATGTCCCCAATCAGCCGGGAATGGCCCTAATCAACCAGGAATGTACCCAATCAGCCAGGAATGTCCCCAATCACCCACGAATGGCCACAATCTGCCAGGAATTTCCCCAATCAGCCACGAATGTCCCCAATCAGCCAGGAATATCCATCAATCAGCCAGGAATATCCATCACAATCAGCCAGGAATATGCATCAATCAGCCTCAAATGTCCCCAATCAGCCACGAATGGCCCCAATCAGCCAGGAATTTCCCCAATCAGCCACGAATGTCCCTAATCAGCCAGGAATATCATCAATCAGCCAGGAATATCCATCAATCAGCCAGGAATATCCATCAATCAGCCTCAAATGTCCCCATCCGCCAGGAATGTCCCCAATCAGCCAGGAATTTCTCCAATCAGCCAGGAATTTCTCCAATCAGCCACGAATGTCCCCAATTAGCCGAGCCACAATGGTCCCATTCAGCCACGAATGGCCCCAATCTGCCACGAATGGCCCCAATCAGCCACGAATGGCCCCAATTCAGCCGAGCCACAAATGGCCCCAATCAGCCGAGCCACAAATGGCCCCAATCAGAATGGCCTCATTCAGCCACGAATGGCCCCAATCAGCCAGGAATGTCCCCAATCAGCCAGTGATGTCCCTAATCAGCCACGAATGGCCCCAATTAGCCAGGAATGTCCCTAATCAGCCACGAATGTCCCCAATCAGCCACGAATGGCCCCAATCAGCCAGGAATTTCCCCAATCAGCCTGTGATGTCCCTAATCAGCCACGAATGGCCCCAATTAGCCAGGAATGTCCCTAATCAGCCAGGAATGTCCCCAATCAGCCACGAATGGACCCAACCAGCCACGAATGTCCCCAATCAGTCACTAATGTCCCCAATCAGCAACGAATGGCCCCAATCAGCCAGGAATCTACCCAATCAACCAGTGATATCCCCAATCAGCCACGAATTGCCCCTATTAGCCAGGAATGTCCCTAATCAGCCAGGAATATACCCAATCAGCCACAAATGGCCCCAATCAGCCAGGAATTTCCCCAATCAACCACGAATGGCTCCAATCAACCACGAATGGCACCAATCAGCCACGAATGGCCCCAATCAGTCACTAATGTCCCCAATCAGCCACGAATGGCCCCAATCAGCCAGGAATGTCCCCAATCAGCCAGTGATGTCCCCAATCAGCCACGAATGGCCCCAATTAGCCAGGAATGTCCCTAATCAGCCCGGAATGTACCCAATCAGCCACAAATGGCCCCAATCAGCCAGAAATGTCCCCAATCAGCCATGAATGTCCCCAATCAGCCAGTGAAGTCCCCAATCAGCCACGAATGGCCCTAATTAGCCAGGAATGTCCTTAATCAGCCAGGAATGTCCCTAATCAGCCACGAATGGCCCCAATCAGCCAGGAATGTCCCCAATCAGCCAGGAATGTCCCCAATCAGCCACAAATGGCGCCAATCAGCCAGGAATTTCCCCAATCAGCCACGAATGTCCCCAATCAGCCACGAATGGCCCCAATCAGCCAGGAATTTCCCCAATCACCCAGGAATGGCACCAATCAGCCACGAATGGCCCCAATCAGCCACGAATGGCCCCAATCAGCCGAGCCACGAATGGCCTCATTCAGCCACGAATGGCCCCAATCAGCCAGGAATGTCCCCACTCAGCTACGAATGGCCCCAATCAGCCGAGCCACAAATGGCCCCAATCAGCCAGGAATGTCCCCACTCAGCTACGAATGGCCCCAATCAGCCGAGCCACAAATGGCCCCAATCAGCCAAGAATGTCCCCAATCAGCCAGGAATGTCCCCAATCAGCCATGAATGGCCCCAATCAGCCAGGAATTTCCCCAATTAGCCAGAAATGTCCCCAATCAGCCACGAATGTCCACAATCAGCCAGGAATGTCCCCAATCAGCCACGAATGTCCACAATCAGCCAGGAATTTCCCCAATCAGCCACGAATGTCCCCAATCAGCCAGGAATATCCATCAATCAGCCAGGAATATCTATCAATCAGCCTCAAATGTCCCCAATCACCCAGGAATGTCCCCAATCAGCCAGGAATTTCGCCAATCAGCCAGGAATTTCTCCAATCTGCCACGAATGGCCCCAATCAGCCATGAATGGCCCCAATCACCCACGAATGGCCCCAATCAGCCACGAATGGCCCCAATCAGCCACGAATGGCCCCATTCAGCCACGAATGGCCCCAATCAGCCAGGAATGTCCCCAATCAGCCAAGAATCTCCCCAATCAGCCACTAATGTCCCCAATCAGCCACGAATGGCCCCAATCAGCCAGGAATTTCCTCAATTCAACAGCAATATCAAGATTTAGCAAAGGTTTCTGGAACAACGAATGACCTCCATGTTTTCTCTAAACGGCCTATTTCTATTTAAAAAGTCAGTACAGGATCAACTGGAGAACATGATAATTAAAAAATAAATATAAAAAATATATAATAAATTTAATTGTTTAATATGTTTAATGATGTTTAATAATAAATTAGTTTTAAAGACTGCACAATCACCTCAGTGTAAAGTGCGCTTAGAACCATAATCGCCCTGTGGTAAACTGTTTAATATTGTTTATGTCAACTTCTCAGGTGCGGTAACTCAGGTGCTACTTCCTGGAGGAGACAGTTGCGCGGTGTTAAATCTTCCTATCCAAGCCGCATTTATGGTCCCACAGCCACCATTACAACAATCGATATATTTCATTTCAGGTAGGTAATAATCACTCAGAAGCCGCGATCCCATCGGTTCCTCCTGTCTCCCCCTCCCGCTCATCATGCTACCATCACGGGTCAGATTATTTTTTCTTTTAATGCCATAAATATAAAGTATATATTGTGCTATTTTGAAGTGTAATTAAATTAATAAAAAGGTAACAATTAAATAATGGTATATGTTTTACTGAATACAATTGAGGGAGCTCTACTTTACTGATGATCTGCGTTTTATTTCTGAAATATTGGGTGACTACTTAGTAGACTATGTAGAACAAGCAGCATCCAATGCCGGTCAATTTGTAAATGCTACAAAGTCTACAATTCTGACTGTAAACATGGTTTCTAGTTAGCATGTCATGACAATGAGTGTGTTCAGGTGTTGTGGATGGCCTTCTTGGTCATATGGAAAACTTTTCTGCTGCCTAATATAATTAGATCTTGATTCAGAAATCTTTTGAAGACCACCAAATATGAACTGGAACACATTGTGTGGATTAAATAAATCACTTATTAAGGGTATGTATGAAAGTCACCTGGACGGAAAACCTTCTCTGAAAGGCATGTATTCCAGGTATTAGTTCCGCACCTGTTCCGCTATATATCAGACTGTATCATTACTGCAGAAGATCCCTTTATGGTAGAAATGTAAATAATCGCTAGTAGATTTGCCATAATATGCAGCTACGTATATTGTCAGTGACCTAAGCTCTCAACGGCTAATAAGCAGCTTACACTTCTGCAATTTCTGAACCTTCTTAATTCTTATTAATATCTATGGTTCCGGCAGTTCTCTTCGAATTCTCAAGTTGTTTTCCTTCTATACTACTATTACTACTACTACTACTATAATCGGCCTGCTGCATTGAAGCTGCACATTGAAAAAATATTTTTTTTTTATATTTTTTTGCCACCAACATGCAGTCCACAATTGGCATGCCCCAATGCAGCATGCATTAAGAATGCTATACCAGCTTATCAACAAAATTGCACTTCCACAACTCCCTATCCCACATGACTTTCACGAGATTATCCACATCTTCAAGGCCAGTGTCCTTTAGGTGTCTCACGAAAGTCATGGGGTGTCCACCATGATTATTTTCTCCATGGGGTTTCTAGATCACAAGATTATGCACTGGCTGGTCCCCACGGCGAAGGCAATGTCCAGCAAATCGGATGCGGCTTTGTTCTAGACTCAACCTTGGGGGAACCAATGAGATACCCCCAATATTATATAGCGTCTGATTGGAGATGTGTGCATTGTACTTGACACAGTGAAACCGGCGTAGCATTCTTGTGAATTCGTAGAATTAGATTACGTATTCGAAGGTCCTCACCTGACTTCGAGATCCATGATTCCAGGTAACAGAAATCGTCCACATGCTCAAACAATTATTTAACTCTCACTTTACCACTTACACAGACCACGTGCATCTCTCAGCACCGGTTCTCACACATTCACCAGGATGCTATGAATGGTCCATGATATAAGATAAACGGTTAACAAAAATTGCATTGGATAATTTCGGAGTAATGTCTTGTTACCAAAACTTAGAAGCCCTGTGCAAGAACAGATGATAGGTCTTTGACAGTGCCCTCTGCTATCATAGAACTGATCGCTACTGAGATTCCTGATTTCTGATTAAAACACACTGGTTATGATAATGTAGATAAATTGGAAATTAAAATGGCTGATTGCGAACTGTTGGGCTATTGCGCACAGCAAAGGCGACTGGCTAAAATTACAGATGACACTGGTACTGACTTCTGTAGTAATCATATATCATGCTGCCAACTCTCTGACTATATTATCATCTGATGACCATCATTATCAGCTTTGCCTTGTATTGTCAGTCACATCATGGGGTACAAATTATGGCATTGTTAATACAATTAACATATTTAATAAAAGGTTTTACTCTATATGGCATTATTTGAGCTCGTACTCCGAATTATCAACTGAAGTGAGCGAACAAGTAAAGAGATATTCCTTACGTAAAATTGTTATATCCGTAGTCAGAAAGCAGCGTGAGTCACCTTTAGTCCTTAGGGTGCTTATTTCTTATTGTGATATTCTATATGCTGATTTATGAAATACCTAGATATATAGTTAGTTATGTTTATTGACATATTATATTGTAAATATTCACAATATAGAGAAATCAAGGCACGATAAACTTCTAATTTGTCTTCTTTAATATTAAATATTTAGTAATAGTTATATATATGTTGAATTTTTGAAAAAAAAATTGGTGAAAATTTTTCTTCAAAAATTTCACATACCCAACCTAACAAAATATTTTCAAAAACATTTCATAAAACACAACAAAAAGTTTGAAATGAATGAATAAAAATGATAAACAATGGATTTGGGCGTATAATATGTGATATCAAGTATTGTAATATCGGTATAAACTACAATCAATTAACCTTTTACACAATCAACTAAAGACAAGATAACATAGAAAGTACATACATAAATAGTGCTTACTATAACAGCTGTTAAGGTTATCAGCTGGTAGACATAACTAGCTAATAGAGTTTTCATAGAGTTATGACATTCATATGATTTTTATTTTTAACTAGACAAGTGTATTAAAGTTTTTAAATATTAATAAGAATAAACACAATAATTCATTCTAAGAGTTTCAATAGTTGATAACCAGATGTCTCCTTGGTTAGTACATCAGCCAATTGCATCTTTGTCGGCACATACTCGAAAACCATGCAATATAATTTCATAGCCTCCCGAAGTGAAGCGAGATCGATTTTGAGTCGTTTTTCCAATGGAGCATTCGTTAAACTATGCACAGCATCAACGAGACTCTTGCAGTCAGACCGTATTGACCAGTTATTTCGTTTTATCATAAATTCATTGAGAATGTAATCCATATACAGTGCAAGATCCATAGTAGCTGCTGATGCCAATGTTTCGGCGGCAAATGTTGATCTAGCAATACGACGTATTCGATGAGATCGCCAGTTCACAACATTGATTAATTTTCCTTTTTCATCTTCTAATACTATGACAGCGCCACTTTGAGAACCTCCATCTTGCAGATTACCATGGCTGCTATCAGTGTAGACAATTGGCTTAATTGTATCCATTGGACGGTGGTAAATAAAATTTGGTGAAAAAGCCTTGGCTTTTCGCAACAATTTATTGACCTTGGTAATTATCTCCACCGTAGGATCCTTCAATTCTGATTGTAGAGCTGAAACACTGAATGAAAGATCTGGGCGAGTTAATGACGCAGCCCATTGTAGACTACCTAGAAGATATCTTACCAATGATATTTCTTCTATTGTTAGCAACTCAGATTTATTCCTGTTAGCCGAACATTGAATATCACACAACTTTGTAAATTTGTCCTGTTGGGAAATAGCAATTAGAAAACGATCACCTTGATCTATAACAGTTTGTATACATAGACCCAGAAACGAAAAACAATTCTCAGTAATTTTTCCAATGGTAAATTTGCTTTGAATCTTTGACATAATATTTATCTTGAACCAATCTGATCCAGCGTACAAGAAATCATCAACGTGAACAAGCAATAGACCCTCGAGTTTTTCACCTCTGTGCATAAAATACAATGCTGGATCCACCTTGCTACGAAACATACCTGCCTCTCTTACTACATGGTCGACATGATTATACCAATTACGAGATGCATCGACTAATCCATATACTGTCTTCTTTAGCTTCCAACAGGTGTTAGCTGGTAAACTGACTTCTGGGGGTGGGTGTAGAAATACATCTCGTTTTATTTGTTCACCTTGAAGGAAGGCTGTTTTTACATCCATTGTTGTTGGTTTATAACCCATAGTTGGAAGTAAACTCAGAACCAACTGTAGAATTTCTCTGTCAATAGTGGGCGATTCAGATATGATATTTTCTTTCTCACCATCTTGAAACCCCTTAGCAACTAGCCGAGATTTTGCCACAACTTGGCCATTTGGTAATGATTTCCAAGAATTAACCCATCTAGTTTGAATTGATTTATTTATAACTTCTTCCATTGAAACAATTTCAACAACATCATATTCTTTCCATGAGAGCAGCTCCTTTTGTTTAGAGTGATAAAACTCTTCCTCATTTTGACATTTAACATTTGGAGTACCATCAACTCCGTTAGCATTTTCAGCAACTATCATTTCTTCAATATTGTTGCACTGATAGCGTTCAGGGGGCCTTTTAGTCCTTGGTGGTAATGTAGTTTGTTCTAAAGGTTGATCAAGTTGTTTCAGTGCGCGAATTGTAGCTCTATTGTACAAAGGCACATCAGCAACTATATCTGGTTCAGAAACCATTGAAGATGATTTGTCTGTATTTTTATACATTAACTCCAAGTTTCCATTGCCATTTATGGTTGTATTATTCGAATCAACATCATCTGTTAATGGCAATAAACCAATATTGGAGGATATAGGGATTTTAATTTCATTGGAAACTTGTCCACTTGGTACACTGATTACATCTTTAAGAAATTCCAAATCATCCTCATCATCTGATTCGTATTCTTTAGCATTATTCTGCTGTTTCGTCTTGTTTAATCTAATGTGAATTGGATGAACACGAATAACACGGGAACCATGTTGCACAAGAACGACTGATCCTTCTCTACCCAAAACATTTCCTGGTCCTTTCCATCCAGTCTCAATACCAGCAACATCACGCCAATAATACACACTATCACCATTCTTGACAACAGGAGGAGGTGATGGAACTCTTCGACGAAGTGCTGTTTTAATTCTTTCTGAAGAATCTCCAGCAATATACGACTGTCTGGTTTCATGTAAACAGTTCAGTAAATCACGTATTTGCTTATCATTCGACTCAGTTAGCGCTGGTAATTCGGCATCTATGATATTTGGTATTTGTGGATTGCAGCCAAATACTCTCTGTGAAGGAGAGAAACCTCCTGAATCCATAAGTGAGTTCTTTGCAAATAACGCAAAATCTAAAATGACTGATGATGATAGTGAAATATTGCGTTCATCGTCAGCAATCTTGGACATGGTAACCTTTAATAATGCATTGTGCCTTTCACAGCGACCATTACTGAAAGGAGAATATGCCGCAGTCCCACTCACATTAATTCCAAACTGTTCATAGAATGCATAAAGTCGCTTGCTGGTAAACTCACCACCATTATCTGAATAAATATTTTTTGGTGGTCCAAATATTTTAATCCAACAATGTGAAATAGCTGAAATTATGACATCATCATCTTTAGAGGTAACAAATGAAGCACCAGAATATCGTGTGGCCTGATCAATCATATGCATTATAATATAAGTCTTGCTATTTCGCTTCCACTCTGTCAAATCGAGTGCCACACTTTCATTAAATCGTGTTGACGGTGTCATGGCGACACGTGGAGCAGAAACAGGTTTAGAATTTTTATCACACACGTCACATGATTTAGATAGTTTCTCAATTGCAGCTTTTAATAGTTCTTGCTCATCAATTGACATTGATTCCTTCTGCATCACTGGTTTTATAGTTTGTATCAGTTTGTTGGAAGATGGATGCCCATAAGCACGATGAAGTTTATCTGCGACCTTAGAGGGATTACTTCTGAAATCAGTTAAAGTCAGAAATACAGTTTCAATGTCGACTATATTATTATTATTATTCTGATCACCCATATCTCTCGCTTTCACATCCATGAGGTGTACCAAAAGATGACCACGCGGGCAGCTTTTAAGCTTCAGCGACTTACCCTCCATAGTTGCAGAGTTTGACTTGAAGTTTATGGTAATGCCAAGTCTTTCCAAACTACTTCGACTGATCAAAAGTGGCGTATTCCCCCGAACAATATCAACAACCATTTGATATTGAACACCATTTATGAAAACAGAAACGATTGCATTAAACATTGCTTTACGTTTTCCAACATTACCGAAATTATAAAATGTACTTGCCACATTTATTTGAGGTTTTAAACCAGCCTTTTCGTATAAAATATCTCTAAATTGATTGAACCACTGTTCACCACAGACCGTTTTTGTAGCAGCGGAATCCAAAATTCCATATTCTGAGTACGAATCAGCAACATCCACACCTATCTCAAAAATATCTTCAGCTTCACTAGAGAAAATTTGACCCACCGTCTGTTCGTCATGTGATGTATAATTAGTACCTTGGTAAGTCTTTGACTGTCCTTGTGAAGGGCAGTCACGAACTAAATGGAATCGACTCTGACAACGATGACACTTGAGCACCTCGCCTGACTGAATATATTTTGGATTAAACCTGGGTGAACCTGTATTATGAGTGAAATGAGGTGAAAATGTATTTGAATTTCTCCTCCATCCAGTATAATTACCTCTGTGAATTTTGGAAAAATTGGAATAATTCGTTTCTCTCTTATTCTTATTCCATGTAGCAAATGCAACTTCTAAAATTTCGTCTTTTTCAGCCACAGACAAATCATTTAAATTCACAGGTAGTTCATCTGGAACTTCATTTGTACTAGTGAAATCAGTTGAACTCGCTTCCAAAGCATTTTCATCATTCGATGGTGTTGTAATGTCATTTGCTGCATCGTTACCTGCATTTAACCGACGCAATGCAGCTTCTATATGAGTGTAACTCAACTGACCATTTGCACCAGCACTTGCTAGTGCAACTGAAAGAATAAGCATTCGCTGTTCTTTGTTGAGACTTGCCCCATCCAGCATCATAAAAGCAAACGTTGTTTCACTGACTTCAACTTTAAATGTTTTTGCTTCTGCACGCACACGACTAAATTGGGCACAGTACTCCTGGTATGAAATTATCTCTTTTTTCTTAAAGTTCTTCAATTCTTGCCATTGTACATAACCACGCGTTTTTTCATCCTTCATGAACGCTCTATCCCATTCTGTTATCAAGCGTTGTAATCCGTCGTTAATATCCAATTCCGCATCATCAACAGCTAATGCGAGTGTACGTGCATCACCCTCAGGAAGACTAAGTATGACAGTGGATGCTTGATCGCATTTCCGAATTTTAGTGATTCGTCCCCACTTTTTAAGCAGCCGGCACCATTCCACATATTTGTTCTTTCCTGGAAATGCTGGGGGTATCGAATTACCAACTTTCGCAGGAGTTCGATTGTCATTATTATCCATCTCACAACAACAACAAAGTCACTATATCAATTTGAATTTAAAAAACTCGATCCACGAAAAAAAAAACAACAACATCAAAAACGCAAAGAATTAAACTACATTCATATTAAATTAAGCTACGTTCATATTACTAATATTGCTCTGCTACCATGTAATATCGGTATAAACTACAATCAATTAACCTTTTACACAATCAACTAAAGACAAGATAACATAGAAAGTACATACATAAATAGTGCTTACTATAACAGCTGTTAAGGTTATCAGCTGGTAGACATAACTAGCTAATAGAGTTTTCATAGAGTTATGACAAGTATTCCATGTTTGGTGACCAATTATGATGTTATTTTTATATTATTAATGTTTTTTTTTAGGAGGAAATGTTTGGAAAGTGGACAAAGATTCCGGAGATGTGCAAGATGGATATCCTAAAGTAGCAGAAGATGAATTTACGTTAACGAATTCTGAAATATCTAATATTATAGATGGATTTTATGACTATATATATGATGAATTATATATAGTAACTGTTAGTGGGATTAATTTATAGAAATAAGATAAGATAAATCATATTTAATCTGTTGCATAATTTGAACTTTATAGAACTACCAACACAATGAGAATCCATTAATTCGGAATGAATGGCAGTTCTGACAATGTAGAGTTAAGAGATTGCGTTAGAGTTTACTTTGTTAAGTTAAGTGTTTATATGGTTATATTGGGACACTTAAGCTCATGTAATGTCGCCAGATGGTGAAACTTCGTTCTACCTCCATCCTGGTTGGTGTACTGCAACGATACACATTGGCTCCATTACTATTTAACATTGTGTTCATGAACACAGATTTGCTATGAAGACAGCAAGACAACTGGAACACAGTCAACAATGTAGAACCAGCAGTCCAGCAGATATTAACATAAACACCAAATTTGCAGAAGACATAGCCCTTCTTTTTCTTGTAAGAACCTCATTTTCACCCATCCAAGCTCCCTCGACCTAGTAGAAGTAGAAGTCATTGTGGCAAAACATCATCTAAACAACGAGATTGCGAGCGCAGTGCTTCAGTAATTTCGATAAGTAAATTCGTAGGGCAACTTAAGAATAAAATTATACATTACATGAAATACAGATAGCATATTCTCCCTTATGCCTCATTCATACATAATAATTTACCAAATTCGCTATGCTATGTACAGTCTGCAAATCTAATGTCTCGGGGTTATCAGGGTAAAGGGCTTTGTTTGTTTATATAAAAATACTAGAGTGAATTAGAAAAGTACTAGTAGAATGCAAAATACTAGAGACTACTGTGAATTTGTTCTTCAGCATATATTTCAACATATATATTATTTCAACATATGCCACAGAATGATTAATCTCCTTTAACTATGTATTCCAAGTATTATCAGCCGTGGTTTGTAAAGTAAAGAAAATGTCATATAAAGAATTTCTATTGGATATCCAACATACTAGTACACATACAGGCTACTGTTATTTTATGATCAATAATTTCTTCCTACATACCATTTTAGGCAATATCATATTATAAATACCAACCAATCAACAATCACAATGGAATTGCTTTACTATCATCGAGTGGCAATGAATTACTTCTGGGAGAATCAATGCCAATTGGAGCAACTTCTGTGACTTTCTTTCATTATGGAAATTATAGACATGTTTTGGTAATGACAGGTAAGTTGTTAGGGGTAAACTAGAAGAAAAATAAACACAATATAAAATTATTCAAATTAATTACATTTAAATATAAATTCGTTATTGATTTAATTTAGGAACTAAGTAACTGTAGGAATTGTTTGAGAGTTATTAACTAAGTAATATCATGAATTGATATGATAATATGATAATGATTTCGCTGATTTCACAGCGGAAACCTAAACATATTATAAGGTCCCTGGCATGATCTCCTACTCTGGTCCATTTAGCCCTTTGGGTCGAAAAATAGACATAGACGAAAACTATACTGTTAAATACTATATTATTATATAAAACTATTCAAAGAAGGGGTACCAATTACAGATAAGTAGTTTAGATTGCTAAGTTTAGTAAGTCTCAATTTACTCATTCTATATCTCTCTCCCCATCAGGACCATATGCTAACATGAGGTCTACTGTGTATTTGTAATATGTTTCACGAATTGTTACCCCTGTCACTGAATTTAATGGAAGCGAATGTCTATTACGGTATGTTACTGGGAACGTTTTTATTTAGACTTCACAAATATATGCAAGGAAAAGCTTCCCTCCGTGGTTGTACAAAAATGTGATGTCCCAAAGAAACCTTGGCTCTCAAGGTCGCTAATTTAAGGAATAAAAAATAAAAACTTGTTTTGTACAATATAACTAAAATTCTGAAAATCATAATCATTATAAATTATTCCGAAATAAATTAATCAAACCTAAAAACCCGAATTTAGTTAAAATTCTAATAAACGTGGAAAACACTAAATTATTTATACCATGGGGTCATATTGACCAGCCCCCCCCCCCCCTTCCGGGCCTTCCCCCCTCTAAAATCTACAAATTTTAACAAAAACGTCTGCTTTTCTTTGTAGGTAGACTTCTCTAGTCTGAATCAGAACGAAAAAACTTTCGCAAAATTTTCTGGGGTGGTTATTTTGCAGCAACAACATTTCAATTAGTGAACAATATTCAAAAATTTGAAAGTTACAATTTTCAGCTACACATTTTTTAAATAGAGGGTTTCTGGGGCGCTAAATCCATTGTAAAGTATTTAAAAATGGTCTGATTACTATAAATGGCAGTTTTAGTCCGCTACGTAGGCAACAAAAAAAAAATTTAAAAACAATTTTATGATTTAATTTATTATAAAATGAACAACATTAAAGAACAACATTAATTAATAAATATTAGCAGTTAGCACAATTAAACGGTCGACAACCTACTGTACTGGAACTAGGGAATCAGTGAAGGTCTAACAAAAAGAATGTAAATTCCGGGTATGAGAAAATAAAAGAGAGTTTAAAAGGTCGGAAGCGATGAAATAAAAAAAAGGTAGTGACAATTTACCTTTTTATTTTAGCTTACGATAGCTTATATGATCAATCACCAAAAATGTAACTTTTTATTATTAGCTTTCAATAGCTCTCTCTATCTTTTTCAAATAAACGATATTCTAGAATTGTAGTGCAATAATTCTAGAATATCGTTTAATTGAAAAAGATAGAGAGAGCTATTGAAAGCTAATAATAAAAAGTTACATTTTTGGTGATTGATCATATAAGTTGTCACCTTTTGAATTCTTAATATATATATATATTTAATATATAATATTTATATATGTTATTATATTATATTTATAATAATATTATATTATTATTATTATTTATTTATTATATATAATATAAATGTCCAACAATACAATACAATATCCAAATCCATAAAACCAAAATTAAATATAAAACTGCACCAGCATCCCACCACCAATCAGAACAAAACAATTAAGACAATAAAATTTAACATACAATTAAAAATGGTGCACCATGAATTAATAATGGTCTGCGAGGTCATTCCACCGCAGACCCGCACCATCCCCAAAGCCCAGCGCCCTCCATGGTCGCCGGCCACCACGCAGACAAAGGGAGTTTGAGCGGAGGAGCGCGAACTGCAGCTGCCTCCGAACTCCCCCGAGAACGCAGGCTAGGCCACGATCCCGCATCCCCTGCCGCCAAGCCACAAGGGTCTCAGCGAGGTGGCTGATGAAGGTATCGGTCTCCTTGCACCACACCCCATCGGTGGTTCCGACAAGGGTGGTGAAGGAGAACCTTCTATCCTCGCACACCGCGCTATAGTGCACCTTCTTGGCTCGGACTCCCTGCTCAAGGACAGAGTCCAAGGACCGGTGAGCATATGAGGGGGCGTCGGCGTTTACGATCGCAATATCGAAAGACGACACCCTCTGCTCGGTCCAGACTCCCCTCGCCAGGAGATCAGCCCTAACTCCTCCCACCTCGCGGCCCCTTCTGTTCAGGTAGCCGGTGCACAGCGTGACTTCACGCTGCACACACGACCCACCAAAGGCAGAGGCGATAAGGTCCCCGAAGACCTCCCGGACCTCATCGTGCCGCTTTATAATCAGGCCACCCGACTTGCAGTTCAGGGCGTGGGTTGTCGTAAACGGCTCCCCACACCCCTCACACTTCGCCGGGAGGCCGGGCGGCGTGAGGCCGTACCTCAGCACGAGGTTGTCTCGGAACACCTCCGGGGCCAGGTCGGTGTTATCGACCACGGAGGGCTGCGCCGACAGCCACCCACCCGTCTTGTGGGACACTGTACGGTCCACAGTACGGCGCCTTTCGGCCGGGACGGATTGGATGGCGGACTCCATCGCTGCCTTATAGGCAGCGCCCTGGGCGACGCGACTCGCAGCCAACGCGGAGGCGAGGCAGGCGGAGTGGTCAGCAACGTTAAGGGGACAACCAGTCGTCAGTGCCTCGACCACCCCAGCAGTACCAGATTCCGACGCCTCCCTCACGTGACCCCTCCGCATCAGGGGGTCCCGGATCCCGATCCCACCATGGCGGACAGGAAGGAGGACGAGCTCCTCATCCACAGATCTGGGGGAAGTCCCAAAGAGGGCCGGGATGAAGCGCCACAACAGCTCCTGGCGGATTGGCGCCAGATCCTCGTCCCTTGTCTCCACCACCCGGAGTAGGTAGTCCCACTCCGCCTGGATGCAGCGGGACATACCGGTGTGGGCGGTCTGCGGGTACTCCACAGCCACCTCGGAGAGCTGGGCGATACTCACAACCCACCCTGCCACTTTCTCCGCTATGAACTCCCGCAGTCCCTGGGAGTCCCCCACGTAACCACCGAGGAAACGGTGGCCGGATACGATCCGGACTCCAGAATCCCCGAACACCTCCGTCGCCCTCGTCGCGTACTCCGGTTTTACAACAAGGTAGCTCTTTGCGGGCTCCGGTTTGTAGCCAATTCGGGGTCCACTGTGGCGCAGCTCCTCCCACCATTCCCACACTCTGGCGATGGACCCTGCTGACGAGGCGTCCTCAGCGTACCAACACTGCTTTTGCCAGCAGGTGGTACTTACAGGTGCCGGGTCTCTGGGTGGTGGGTAGCAGGGTTGCGTGTTGATGGGTAGCGGGTCTCTGGGTGGCGTATTGGCGGATAGTGGGTCTCTCGGTCGCGGGTCGCAGGGTGGCGGGTCTCTGTGTGGCGGGTGCCTCGTTGGTGGGTCGCCGGGTGGCGGATCACTGAGTCTGAGTGGCGGGTCATAGGGTGGCGTGTCGCCGGGTGGCGGGTCGCCGGGTGGCGGGTCGATGGGTGGCGTGTCGCCGGGTTGTGGGTCGATGGGTGGTGGGTCGCCAGGTGGCGGGTGGCCGGGTGGCGGGTCGCAGGGTAGCGGGTCGAAAGGTGGCGTGTCGCTGGGTGACGGGTCGCAGGGTGGCGGGTCTCCGGGTGGCGGTTTGCCGGATTGCGGGTCGTCTCACGACGGATCTCTGGGTTTCTGGTCGCCGGATTGCGGGACGCCGGACGACGGGTCTCTGGGTGGCGGATCGCTGGATGGCGGGTCACCGGGTGGCGGATCACTGAGTCTGAGTGGCAGGTTGCAGGGTGGCAGATCGCTAGGGGGTGTTAGCGATCCGACTTCCCTCAGCGAGCGGACCATGGGGAGAGTCCCACAGCTGTAGCCCAGCATGGCGGCCGGGTCGCCCTGCGTATAGCCCTCCCTACTCCACAGTGGTTTGCTAGACCCCTGTAGGTAGAGGGCTGCGTGGCCGTTATAAGCATTATACAGGTACCGGGAGCACCGGTGCCAGTAAACGCGCGCGTTCCACAAGGCCACAGGGCGACTCAGGCTGTTGAAGGCATTTGCGGCGTCAATGAGGAGCATACACTCGGTGGAGGGTTGCTCGAACATCGCTGACATCGCGTGGACCGCGCCTTCAATCCCAGCCTTAACTCCCGCACAGAGCTGGTCCACCCCACACTCAGTTATAAAGTCCATTTTAGTGGCCGAGGTGAGGCAGTTTGTGGTGAGCCGGTACAGAACTTCACAGATCCCGATCGGCCGGATGCAGGGCTCCTTGTCGATAGCGACGAGGCGGCACGCTCGGAGCGCCAGGATTTCCCCCCACGGGACCACCGAGTTGGCGAGGCATCGAGCCAACCCGGCGACTGCCTCGCAGAGGCGGGAGCTGTGCGCCTCGTAGCGGGTGAGGAGGGCACTCCACAGTTCGGCGTCACCACCAATGGGCTACCACTAAGGTACCGCGATACCTTCAAGACGAGTTGCCCCATAATGTCCACCGCTTCGAAGGGGGGCAACTCGTCGCACGGGTCGAACGCGTCTGGCGAGACGTCCAACTGAGCTGGGTGTTTCGCGGCAAGGACGTCGCGAACTGTTACGCCGACTGGCTGACCCTCAGCCTGGGACTCGGGATCCAGCACTCCGCCGCTGTCCCAGTCTGTTACGAGGCGGACCGCGGACCGGTTCTGTCCTGCCAGGATCTTCCGGTTGTAGGTCCTGGCCATGTTAGGTGGGGCTGAGCGAAGGGAGCGGGCGAATCTCACGCTGCAGCGCTCCACCTCAGCTATGAGCTGACGGAACTCCTCCCGTTCCCACATCCCGAGTCGATGCAGAATGGTTCGCCGGATGTCCGCCCCCTTCACCACATCGGGGTCCCGCTGGAACATCGTGGCAAGGAAACAAAGGGGTCTCTCCGAGGGGTAGACCCCCTCAGTCAACTTCTCCACCTCGCTTGCGAGCACGTCCACCACTTTGCGCCCAACGTTGCCGCCTGGCACCGTGTACTGGCGACAGACCACCTGGGTGAGGCGGGTGTGGCGGGCCTCCCAGTCCGGATCGGTCGACGAACCGGGGGCATTAAGCCACGGCCCATCGAAGGCAGCCTCCAGTCTGTTGGATGTCGATGGCCCCGATGGAAGAGGAGAGGGAGTTTCTGTGGGATCCGGATCGTTAGCCAACGATGAGGAGTTCGATGGCATCATTCCAGCACCACTGTCGGTTTCGTCTGCGCAGAGTACCAGGATCTGGGTGACCATGCCACTCCTCTTGTACGAGTCCGCACTCACAAATGAATCCGAGTCCGATTCTTCTCCCTCACTCGTTAACGCGGTGGAAACCGACAAGTTGTTGGGGTTCCCACACCGGCCATCGTCCGATGGTTTAATATATATAATATCAATATTGTATATTATACAATATTTATATCATATATAATAAATATACATTGTATATGGATTCTATACTGCAAAATTATACCAATACACAACACCAAAGTAGACCTCCCACAGTTTGGATGATAAACTGGTCACCTGGACAAACATAGAGCAGTCACTCTATAAATTAACTTAGTCCCCTTACTAGTACTACTAGGATCGGCATGATGCATTGCAGCTGCATTAATAATCGGCTGCGGCTCTAAATAATAACCCTTTACTCTTTCCCATGGGCAGGGTACAGTTCATTATCTTAATATGCTACCAGGATTTTTTTATGAATTAAAAGAATCTGTTCCTGGTAGCTAATTACAAGCTAGCTAAATGCTAGCTAGTTAATCAATTTCAGTATAGGTTTGTCTACTTTGTCATTCCTCATTTTTAGTTGGAATGATGTACTGGTACAGATTGGGTGATGGTGCACCTGGTATTCGGCTCCAAGCAACCGTAGCTAATGCAGTGTTCCCATACCTCAGCCAACCAGGAGGCTGGGATGCTGGTATTGGAGACTACAAGGGCGCAGGGATTACCTATATTCATGTATTACAAGGAACCCAATACACAACCATAGAACCATTTAAACAAGCAGTTGTTATAGAGTCTGGAGATATATCTGATAGATGGGGACATTGTGGTGGCTTGGGTAAGTTAATACTGTTTACTATTTTCATTTACTACTCTTTATTGTAACAATACAAAAGACTTCGTATTTGGTCCAGTATGTCCGGACTATGCAATAGGGTGGAGTGAAAAATACATTTTTTTGAAAATCGAAATGCCTGAGGTTGGAATCTATGGAGGGGTTTTAAAAACACTTGAGCAAAAATTTTAGACCAAAAAATATCTTTTGTGTAGCAACCAGGCCAAAAAATATTTCAAAATTTTGATAAATAATGAAATTTTGAAAATTCCTTCAAAGTAAATTATGTAAATATTTTTTTATCTTGAGGTTCCAAAGGCTTCATAAGGCGTTACACTTCCCAAAAACATTATGACCTTAACCCATATTTTTGTGCTGCCACAGGGGCACCAGAATTTTGAAAATTCTATAAATAACAGATTGTGTTCTAGATTTTTAGGTCCGATATTTTTAGACCTCTAGTATTCACTCCGTTGTTGTTGGTGTTGTTATTGTTAAATTCTAGTTAGCTTTTAGTTTTATAAGGATTCATACGGTGCAGTGGCGAAGTTGGTAGAGCATTGGACTTTTTTGGACTGATTTTTTCTGGTAGTAATATTGGTAGTAAGCCATTCAAGGAGATTCGTTCAAGCGTTAGTAGATGTGAACCATTGTGTGATTTCGCGAATTATATCCATATAAAATATAATTATATAATACTGGAATGACAGTTAGAGTAATGCTGAATCTCGAAAAAAATTACTGTTAATAATCTACGACCCGGACTTTTCGTCCCAGAATTGTTCTCCTGGATTTCTTATATCTGTAAAAAGTTGGTGTTTTTTTAATGTTAGCTAATCCTACCAGTTTTGTAGGTTAGCTAATCCTACCAGTTTTGTAGGTTAGCTAGTATTTTTAACATTATTGTAAAGCATGTTTCGTTACTAATTATTGTTTATAAGCAGTGTTATGGTAGCTAGTAATTTATTAATTTTCCTCTTGTGACTGAAATTGTGGGGGAGAAGTTCAGGTGAGATAAACTGGGGCGAATAGTTCGTGACAAAAAATTCTGGTATGAAAAGTCCGGTTGAGATCTTGTTCAAAAGGTTTAAATAAGGGCCTAATGATGTCATACTACTTCAATTTTTAATCATCGTGTGCCTGTAAGTCATTATTTTATAGATGTTGATGAATGTACATTAAACACAGACAACTGCCACATAAATGCTGACTGTTCCAATACTGATGGTGGATTTAGTTGTAGTTGCAAAACTGGATATACAGGAGATGGTGTCACTACATGTGCAGGTAATAAATTCATATATAACTATCTAGACAGAATTTGCAAATAGCTAAAAACATTTTCTGTTTTTATACTATAATTATATTTACCTACAAAATGAATTTAATATAATTTTATAGATGATGATGAATGTACATTAAACACAGACAACTGCCACATAAATGCTGACTGTTCCAATACTGATGGTGGATTTAGTTGTAGTTGCAAAACTGGATATACAGGAGATGGTGTCACTACATGTGCAGGTAATAAATTCATATATAACTATCTAGACAGAATTTGCAAATAGCTAAAAACATTTTCTGTTTTTATACTATAATTATATTTACCTACAAAATGAATTTAATATAATTTTATAGATGATGATGAATGTACATTAAACACAGACAACTGCCACATTAATGCTGACTGTTCCAATACTGATGGTGGATTTAGTTGTAGTTGCAAAACTGGATATACAGGAGATGGTGTCACTACATGTTCAGGTAATAAATTTATATACAATTATAGGTATAATAAATCTACGTCTGTAAGTTTGCACAACTCATCCTAAATAAGGAGTCGATTGAAACAGTTAACGATACCTCTATCCAGTCCTTTTGTGTATATCTTCATTCCTTGGTGTCATCAAAATCAGTTCTAGTGAAAGCTGCAGACTCAGTCCCCTCACAACCCACTAACACCCAGTTACCTACCACCCAATCAGTTTCTCCTCCAACCCATCAACCCTCCCCAACTCAGCAAGGTTCTCTTAACCAGCCTCCTATTGCACAAACTGGCAAAAATCTATGCCCTTCCTGCCAAAAAATGATTGCAGCCAATCAAAGTGGTAAGTTGCGGAAGCATAAGAATGTGAAGGGTACATCCTGTATAGGATCTGGTTTTATAATTTCCCATTTAACTCCTTGCATATCTAAACCTCAAAATCCAGTAATTACATCTAGAGTGGGGGATACTATATCAATAGGAGAAGATTCTAGTACCACCAAGGATCCAATCTCGCTCAGTTCACCACGCTGCTGTGGCTGCACGAGTAGTGGATGTAGCCCCAGCAGTCGATGTGGATGTGTCAGGGCCCAACGCCCTTGTGCGAATTGCACGCCGTCGTCGTCAGGAAGCTGTTTAAACCCACAAACAGCCGCTCTAAACAGCAACGCAAGCTTGGCAGCTGGAAACAACGCAGGCCAACTTTCTCCCACTAGCTCGGGCCCTTCTCCGGTAGCAGGTTCTCCTGAGTCGTCACCTTCAACGCCTCTCTCAACTTCCAAGGTCCTCGAATCCGCCTTCGGTGGCGTGTGGATTAACGGTCCTGGAAGCTCAACGGATCCCGTTTGAGAAGCTAGACATGCTCGTCTGGCTCGGGTACCTAGTAGGAGGTATGTGGTTCCGGGTGGCAATGCTGGGCGTAAGGTCGTAGATGTTCTCACCCAGGAGATTGAGGGCCTTACTCAGGGTCAGCACCCTTCAGAACGCCCTCTGTGCTTCATCGCCTTAACGTTTCAGAGGGACCCGGATGTAGTAAAGAGTCCTGATATCAGGAGAATGATACTGAGGCGTGTTGAGATGTGGGAGCATGGCGAGTTCGACCCCCTCCTCACCGAGTCGGAGCGCTGTAACGCAAAGTTCCCTTCGAGTAGAGGCATTTCCACAGCTGATAATTCAGCGCAGTTATTCAACCGAAAGATTCTCGCGGGGATGAACCGGGCCGCAGTGAGGTTAGTGACCGATCGGGATTCTGGCGGAGTTTTGGACCCGAATGCGCAGGCAGAGGGTAAACCCCTTGGTGTCACGGTTAGAGACGTCCTGGTGGAGAAACACCCACCTCAGATGGAAGTTCCGGTGGAATCACTCGACCCCTGTCCCGACCTGCCACAGTTCGAAGGGATCGATATTACTGGGCAGCGTGTTTCGAAGAATGCGAGAGCGTTGCGTGGTAGCGCAGGACCGGTTGGAGGTGACGGTGAGTTTTGGTGCGCACTCCTAACGAGGTATGAAGGTCACAGCTCCAGGCTCCGGGAAGCTGTAGCGGGTTTGACTCGTAGTCTGGCCAATACGGTTGTACCATGGGAGAGATTCGGGCATTGCAGGCCTGCCGTTTAGTAGCACTCGACAAACTACCAGGAGTTCGGCCCATCAGAATCCCTGAAGTGCTGTACCGCCTCATAGCGAACTGCCTAATGGATGAAACCAAGGCCGATCTCATTCAGCAGTGCGGCGCCGACCAGTTGTGTGTGGGAATAAAGGCCGGCATCGATGCGGCAGTCCACGCAATGACAGCTGTATTCGAGGACGATGAAACTCAAGCAATGCTTCTCGTTGACGCGAAAAATGCATTCCACAACTCAGTGAGTCGGCCAGTTTCTCTTTGGAACTGCAGAGTGCTGTGGCAACACGCTTCTCGGTTTTTATATAACTCGTATAACGGACACGCAGCACTCTACCTATACGGCAGCAACGATCCACTGTGGAGCAGTGAGGGCTGGACGCAAGGGGACCCAGCCGCCATGTTTGGCTACGCCTGCGCAACCCTACCATTGGTTAGGAAGCTGCGTGAGTTTAGATCTCAGTCGTTCTCATCAGCTGGTAAACTCGCCAGTATTCGTGAGTGGTTGGACGTACTTATGGAGATCGGTCCGATGATTGGATACTTTCCCGAGCCCTCGAAAACATTCCTGATTGTTAAGCCTGGCTGTGAAGTTGAGGCCCAGGAATTATTTGCCCAGACAGGGGTACAGATCGTATCCGGACATCGTTACTTGGGCAGTTTCATCGGGGCTGAGTCGGGAAGGAACGTCTACATTAGTGAGAAGGTGGCGGGTTGGAAGGACAGTGTCCGTAAACTTTCAGCAGTAGCGAAGGAATACCCCCAATCAGCGCATACTGCGGTCTCACTCTGCGTCCAAGCGGAATGGGACTACCTGCTGAGAGTGATCCCTACAACCTTAGACCAAATTGCCCCAATCCGGACGGCTCTCCTCCTAGACTTCATACCTGCCATTTTCGGGTTTCCAGTTCTTGGGGATATGGATGAGGAGTTGCTTTTACTACCAACACGACACAGAGGAATTGGACTTCGGGATCCGTTGATCAGAAGGTTGTCGGCGCATCAAGCATCTACCAAAGGCACTGTCTTAGTTTTGGAGGCGATTCGAAACGGCACAACACTACAAGTCACCGATCACGTCTTGCAACTAAAACAGGAACTCAAGAAATCCAGGGAAGAACTGGAAGTAACCTTTATAGAGAAACGGGATTCTGTACTGGAAGCCATCCCTGCAGCCCGGCGGAGAACGGTCGAACGTGCGGTAAACCATCGGACCGGAGGCTGGCTGAATGCACAGCCCTCGATATTAGATCACATGGACCTAAGTGCGGAGGAGTTCCGGGATAACCTGGCCCTCCGGTATGGCCTAGTCCCTCCCGGCCTGCCAGTGAAGTGCAAGGGTTGTGGAGGCGAGTTCTCTACCTCCCATGCCCTGAGCTGCAAGTCGGGGGGTTTGATAGTGAAGCGCCACGACGAGGTCTGCGAGGTGTTTGGCGACCTGCTTGCTTCTGTGGTTAGGGCCACAAGCGTCGAGCGCGAGGTAACCCTGTCCCGGGGACATCTAGACAACGCTGGTACAACGGTCGGGGGTGTACGAGCCGATTTAGTAGTGCGAGGGCTCTGGGCGAACCAACGGGTGGCGTCGTTAGATGTTGCGATTATAAACGCTGACGCCACCTCGTACGCCCAGGCCAATCGATCCACCGAGTCTCTCCTCGAAGAACGCTGCAGCTATAAGAGGCGCCACTACCGCACTGTCTGTGAAGACCGACGGATGTCGTTCACTCCGCTCGTGGGTACCACAGACGGTGTGTGGTGTCCAGAAACCAGGATACTAATCAATCACATTGCAGAAGTCCTGGTGGGGAAGCACCAACCAATGCGAGAGCGCGGTCTCGCCAGCGTGTTGGGAGGCGTTCGACGAAGATTGCAATTTGCACTGCTGAGATCGAGTTCTCTTTGCCTCTGTGGTGGTCGCAGATCTTGGCGTGGACTTGGGTTTGGCGATGGGGCCAGTCTTCGTGGACGAGACATAACGACACAATACTAGCCCACGGCCGAGCTGTTGAGATCCACATAAACAAATGTATAACATATAATACTGAAATACTCTATCGATCAACTCTTTATATATATATTTAATTTGGTTGTGTTAATTTTGATTAATATCAATATTCTCTATTAATGCTAACGAAAAAAACATTTAATCAACATTATAGGTATAATTTGTTGATAGCTAAAAACATTTTATATTTTTATACTATAATTATATTTACTTAAAAAATGAATTTAAAATAATTTTATAGATAATGATGAATGTACATTAAACACAGACAACTGCCACATTAATGCTGACTGTTCCAATACTGATGGTGGATTTAGTTGTAGTTGCAAATCAGGATATACAGGAGACGGTGTCACTACATGTTTAGGTAATAATTTTATATACAATTATAGAAAAATTTGTTAATAACTGGATACATTTTCTGCTTTTATACTATAATTATATTTACTTAAAAAATGAATTTAAAATAATTTTATAGATGATGATGAATGTACATTAAACATAGACAACTGCCACATTAATGCTGACTGTTCCAATACTGATGGTGGATTTAGTTGTAGTTGCAAAACTGGATATACAGGAGATGGCGTCGCTGCATGTTTAGGTAATAAATTTGCATAACTACTACTGTACCATAATCGGCCTGCTGCATTGAAACTGCACATTGATATGCTATGCTGGCTTAACAAAAGTATATTACTACCACCATGCAATCCACAATTGGCAAGCCCAATGCAGCGTGCATTAAGAATACTATACTGACTTATCAACAAAATTACCTTGCCACAACTCCCTATCCCCCATGACCTTGGCGAGATTATCCTCATCTTCAAGGCCAGTGTCCTTTAAGAGGCGTCTCAAGAAAGTCAAGGGATGACCACCATGCTTATTTTCTCCATGGGGCTGCTAAAGCACAAGATTGTGCACAGGCTGGTCCTCACAGCAAAATCAGACAAAGCAGAGGCGGCTTTAATCAAGTGTCAAGCATGAGGGAACCAATACTACTACTACTAGGATCAGCATGCTACATTGCAGCTGCATTTTTAAGAATGCTGTGCCGGCTTATCGACAAAATTGCACCGCCACAACTCCCTATCACCCATGACATTTGCTAGATCATCCGCATCTTCAAGGCCAGTGTCCTTTAAGATGCGTCTCAAGAAAGTCATGAGCTGTCCACCATGTGTATTCACTACATGAGGCTGCCAAAGTACAAGATTATGCACCTTCTGGTCCTCACGGCGAAAGCAATGTCCTGCAAAGCGGAGGCGATTTTGTTCTAGTGTCAAGCTTGGGGGAACCAATGAGACACCTCCAATGTTATAAAGTGTCTGGTTGGAGATGTGTCATTGTACTTGACACAATGAACCCGGCGTAGCATTCTTGTGAATGTGCCATCCAGAGATTTGGTGTCCTCAGCAGTTAGAGCCCAGCATGGACTCCATAGAGGAGTACTGGAACTACTGCTGCTCTAAATAATCAGACCTTAAGTTTCCGATTAATTCTCGGTGATTTCCAAATCCTGGAAAGCCTATTCAAGGCTGCCCATGCCTTTCCCTTACGTATTTGACGGTCCTCACCTGACTTCCGGATCCATGATCCCAGGTAACAGAAGTCATCCACATGCTCAAGCATATCATCCTTTGAGCTTATGCTCATCCAATCAGAGACTTGCTGAGGACTTTCAAAGTTAACAAAAAGACTGTGGAAGTGATTAATCATTACAGCTGAGATAAGGTAAGCAGTAGTGTGCCATATAAACAGAGCTCCAGTGTATTATTTGAAAGGTGGATAAGCAATATTTATGGCGCCAGAGCGACACTACCTACTTACCTAATGCTGTAATGGTGTATATGACAGACGGAAAGTAATTTAAAGCTCACTCTCAATAATTCAGAGTTGGTTGTTTAGCAAACACAAGCTTGTCGGCCAATGAAATTAGGGCCTCTTATTTTGCATAAGCTTATAAGCTTAAATGAATAGTAAAAACTGTGTAACAGTTTTTAACGGTACAATAAGACAGACTGAGGGAAGTGAATATCCCTGTTAATAATATCTAAATAATACCTGGCACCTGGAGCAGTGTTGCTGTTGAATAGAGAAAGCCAACCGTATTCAGAATATTAAATTATTACTGCAGTACTGAATACAGGAAAGGAATAGGTCTAATTTACTACTTTTGCGCCATTATTTCATTGTAGGCCTAACTAATACATTACTGCATTAGGCCTACTCATTACTACATTATTACTGCATTACATACATAATATATGTTATGTTATATTATGTTATATATGTTATATTGTATATTACATAATATGTAGTATATACATACTACATATTACTCCATACATAATTCTTCATAATTCAGAGTACTGAGGTCTGGAGGTAGGCCTAATTCATACGGTACCGGTAGCAGAGGTATATTCTTTTCAAATTTAGTGTTTCTTTAAAATGCGCATATCACTATCCTGCTATCTGGCTATCAGCATGAGCATAGGCTTATACAGTTATAGGTATTGAAATTATATTATACCGGTAATTCACTGTATTTGGTCAGTATAATAATCATAAACCGATAATGAAGAGAATTACAGACTTTTTTGGCTCTTCTTCTAAAAGATCTCCTCCCTTCCCGGTTGGTGTTGAGGAAGAGGAAGACAATGCCACTGTCCTATCAGAACCAGTTCCTCCTCCCGTCCTGGCTGGTGTTGAGGAAGACAGTGCCGCTGTCCTATCAGAATCAGAACCAGTTCCTCCTCCCGTCCCGGTTGGTGTTGATGAAGATACTGCTGCTCTCCCTCTAGCACCAGCACCCCAGGATGACCTTGTTGACGATTTGGTGGTGTGTCAGGATGGCGGACATCGTCGGTTGAACGATGGCCAGAAATATCAGCTCTGGACCAACAAGTGGAGGCCGCCTGTTGGTTTCAACTCCCCTATCCTTGAAGGCTGCCGCTTCCAGTCTTGGTGGTTGGATCTATATCCTTGGCTGGGATACAGCCGTCGCCTGCAAGGCAGCCTCTGTGCTCTTCGCCGAAGGAGTTGGGGTGGCGGGGGGATGGCAAATGCAACCTGTACGCCAACTCGTTGCCGTTCCATAAAGTTTAAAAAGGCAAACGAGGTGCTCGCAGCGCATGACCGCGCTGCCGCCCATATCACAGCAATGACCACGGCTAGTGGATTCATGGGGGGATTCCATCATCCTGAGAGGAATGTTGAATCATTGATTGAAGGCACCAACGCTGCCGTCATTGCTGCGAACCGCGCAAAGCTGTCCCCCATCATAAAGACTGTTCTGTTCTGTGGGTGGAATAATCTTCCTCTCCGTGGACACCGGGACTATGGTCGTGTTGGTATTGCTGAGAGAAAAGAAATAGAGACCATAGGTATGGAAGAGGGTTTGGTTTATTCAGGAATCTGCTTCGATTCCGAGTGGATGCTGGGGACAAAACCCTTGCCTCAATGCTGGAGCACGCGCCGGGCAATGCAAAGTACATTTCAAATACGATTCAGAACGACCTGATAGAATGTTCGGGCAAGGTCTTTAAAGAGAAGCTGTACCAGCAAATTAAAGAAGCAGGGTTGGTTCTTCTCGACTCTTGTTGATGAAACAACTGATGCAGGGAGGATGTCACAGGTGTCGGTTAGCCTCCGGATCGTCAGTCTAGTCAGGGAGATCGAGGAAATCTTCACGGGATTTTTCGAGGCAGAGAATTTAACTGGTGCCTCGCTTGGCAATCAGGTCCAACGACATATTGAAGGCATGGGCTTCTCCCTCAAACAATGCCATGGGCAGGGTTATGATGGTGCTGCGGCCATGTCGGGAATATATAATGGCTGCCAGGCAAACATTTGTCATGTACAGCCCCTCACAACATTTGTACACTGCGCCAGCCACAGGCTCAACCTCGCACTGTCGGCCAGTTGTAAAATCCGAGAGTTTTCGGTCATGTTCGGGGCTTTATCAAGTGTTGCGACATTTCTGCTTGGATCAAGCAAACGTGTGTGTTGATTGGAAGATGAAGTAGCGGTGGCTTATAAGGGAGATGACCAGGCTCACAAGCGTGATCGTCTTCTGCAGTTGTGCCCAACCCGTTGGGTGCAGCAGCATCATGCCGTCTCAAAAAAGAAAGACAGGCATCTGGCTGTTATCTTTGTTGACTTCTTCAAGGCCTTTGATTCATTCTCTTGCTCACGTATGTTCAGCATACTTTCATTATATGGGATTCCTGATAAAATTATTGCAGCAATCAGATCAGTATACGATGGTTCGACAAAATTTGTATCTACTGTTGACAGTGACACAGAACCATTTGAAGTGTTATGGGGCATCCTCCAGGGAGACACACTTGTACCATTCTTGTTCATAATTATGGTTGACTATGTTCTACCATATGGGGTGGGGTGATGATAACTCTACCTACTGGCTCTAGAAGTCGAGGAAGCCGCCAAGTACCTAACTGATTTAGACTTTGCTGATGACTTAGGAGTACTCTCAGAATCACTAGAGGGGACGCTCCTCAGCTCATTAGAACATGCTGCTTCTAGTGTTGGTCTTTTTATTAACTCCAGAAAGAGCAAAATTTTGACAGTTAACTTTGAAAGTCCTCAGCAATTCAGTCGTCAGCTGTTCGGATGAACATAAGCTCGAAGGATGGTATGCTTGAGCATGTGGACGACTTCTGTTACCTGGGATCATGGATCCGGAAGTCAGGTGAGGACCCTCGAATACGTAAGGGAAAGGTATGGGCAGCCTTGAATAGGCTTTCCAGGATTTTGAAGTCACCGAGAATTAATTGGAAACTTAAGGTCCGATTATTTAGAGCAGCAGTAGTTTCAGTACTCCTCTATGGGAGTCCATGCTGGGCTCTAACTGCTGAGGACACCAAATCTCTGGATGGCACATTCACAAGAATGCTACGCCGGGTTCATTGTGTCAAGTACAATGCACACATCTCCAACCAGACACTATATAACATTGGAGGTGTCTCATTGGTTCCCCCAAGTTTGACACTACAACAAAATCGCCTCCGCTTTCGCCGTGAGGACCAGCCAGTGCATAATCTTGTACTTTGGCAGCCTCATGGAGTGAATAAACATGGTGGACAGCCCATGACTTTCTTGAGACGCATCTTAAAGGACCCTGGCCTTGAAGATGTGGATGATCTAGCAAATGTCATGGGTGATAGGGAGTTGTGGCGGCGCAATTTTGTCGACAAGCCTGCACAGCATTCTTAAAAATGCAGGCATGAAATATTATGGTTAGAATTGCCGTTTCAATGCAGCTATTTCCAACCAACCTGCCGTATAGGCCTATGTAACGCTGTCGGTATTTTCTCAAAAGCTTGGTATGAACTACATTGTACAGTATGTATGTCCATCTGCCATAAATCAGCAGTTCCAAGTGCAGTTTCGAGAATTTACATAGTTATAAAGGTCGTAAGTGTAAGTTTGTGAAAAATACTTTCAGTCAAAACAGGACGAACGCAACGATGTTTATAATGAAGACGAGTACTGCTTTGGCTATATATAATCCTAAACCGTCTGATATACTGTAGCATATTGAAAGAGTTATCATTTTGGTTCAAAACCGGTAATGGAATGATGTAAGTTGTATATTTTGATGACCAGATGTACAGGAAGAGTGCAACGAGTATTTTAATGGATACAAGAACTGCATTGAATATACTCCTAAACCAGCCGGTTTAGCACTATGAAGGATAATAATATTAATTTGTTCAGAACAGGTGGAATGTTGTAAGATGTATAATCGGTGATCAGATATTCATAACGAGAGCAATCAAGCTTTTAACCCTTTCGTGCGGGCATTGCCCACACATAGGTATTCAGCATGCGGGCATTGCCCGCGCTATATAATGCTTTACTATAGATTATGCTATGGCACCGGTTTCAACGAGAAAGACAAAATTAAATAGCCGGGGACTGCTTTGCCTTAAATGCAAGCTATAAATAGAATATAAGGCCCCCCTCACACGGAGCAACTTGTTTCTGCAACTTGTTTCTGAAACTTGTTGCTGGACCCCCTCACACACAGAAACAAGTTGCTGCAACTTGTTTCTGCAACTTGTTTCAGAAACTTGTTTCAGCAACTTGTTGCTGGAACCCCTCATACACAGAAACTTGTTGCTCAAGAAAATAACAATTATTTTAAAACAAATAGCTAACATGTCCAGTGATTTATATATAATATCAAATCACTCAATTTATCGAATATTAGCTCTAATCTAAAAATTGGATGTAAAAAAGGTTTTTAAAAAAGTTGCTGGGAATATATATGTACATCGGGGACCATAACCCAGTAGACTGTCAGGCCCCCAGCATTACCATAGTGGCACTCCCTGGTGGCAGAACCAAGACGAAGGGCCTCCTTGACATCACTGGCAGCCTTCATCTTCATTCTGCTGGTGGTGTTGCCACCAACAGCAAAGTCATGGAACGCAACAACTTTCTTGATTGCAATCTCCGACTTACATTCCCCCTTCATCGTATTATTCCTGACACCTGCCTAAGGAATGCAATGCAAACATAATGAATTAAACTAAGTTGACTCAATAATAAAAATAAAGTTACTATCTATTATATCAAAAAAGAATAAACAATGCATTGGGGTGAGTAGGCTATATTATTATAAATTATTAAAATTTGAGAATAATATTCAAGGATGTGTTTAAATCAGTCACAGTGAGCAGTATTCATTAAGGTTTGTATAGCAAACCACACTGTACCGTACACATGTATCTTGTCTGTGTATCTGGTACATGTATTGTATATCACCCAATCACCATAAATATATGTGTCATAGACCTACAAAGTAAGATTTAGTAGAAATATTTACTGGTACTAATAAATAGTACTACTGTACTACTAATAGTTCATAGAGCTGTAGAGCTCTAGAATAAAGAACACTATATAATAATAAAGTTCACATACATTTCCGTGGTAGTCCTTTGCAAATATGCAAAACCATTGTTGGCGAGCCACACTGACGAACAGAGTATGCTGACGTCAGGAACTCTACCCATTCCACATGCCATCAAGTGCGTGTATGGCGCACCGACGAACACTCCCAGATCCGGGTCCCAGAATTGGGATAACGGGACCGAAGTGGTACGCACAGTGTACTGGAAGCCACCAGCTTCCTCAAACGCCGAAATTACTCCCTCAACATGGTCCTTGGAGGCGAAAGAGCAACCAGATCCAGACATAATTAACTTTCGAATATGATATACCAGTCCAGTCTGTCAGTAAGGCAGTATATAGATAGAGAACAGTCTTGACCAGTTGACAGTAAAATCTCAATTAATACTGTAATATACTGAAATATTACAAATATGGCCTACAGCTGTACAGGAATTAGCAGTATAGACGAATTAGAATATAGAGGAATTAGCAGATGAGTTAAATATTGCTAATTAATGCTGTAATGTCAGAATACAGGAACAACAGAATATGGGCTAATAGAGGAGTCAATGGCAGAATGGCTAATAAAAAGACTAAAAAAAACGACTAGCGGCTGACCGGTAGCGCGGTAGGCTATAAATCTGAAATAAATTGATGACTGACTACCGGTACTGCGGTAGGCCTACCAGTTCCGGTAAGAGCAAGGACTACTATACTACAGGACTGGCACACCCCTTCATCCGACTTCGCTAGCGAAGTCGGAGTAGTTTAGCCTAATGTCAGAATGTTGTAATTCAGACCTTAAATACCTATTACCTGATTACTGTATTATAGGTAAATAGTATAGTAGTTAATGTAGTAACTACTATTCCCCAGGGATATACCAGCGGTAGGACTATAACTAAACCAGTAAAACTGTTAATCTGTCTGTTTCTGTGTTTGTAGGTTAAGTATACACTCAGACAATCAGATACTGGTATAATAAATCATTCTACGGTAGCAGTACAGCTTACAGCAATACTGCAGTGTGAAATGAATGGACTTCGCTAGCGAAGTTCGATCAGGCAGTATGCAAGTCCTGTTGTATAGTAGTCCTTGAGTAAGATCTATATCTATCTGCTGATCTGATACGCAAGTTCCATTCAGATGGTGGCTGTAGCACCATGGAACCCGTACATGCAGGCTAAGCATGCATGTTCGCATCTGCAAATATACTAGCAGACTCACTTATTTCATGTTGTAGCAGGGGCGCCTGAAGCAAATTTGTGCGACAGGGGCAGCTGCTAAAAAAGGGCACTTTTTATTATACGATGATATTATAAAAAAAGTTACAAAAAATTCAAATGAGATGTATTTATTTAATAATACTTATTAATTAACAAGTTTGCATTGTAAACAATTAAAAATTGCACTAATTAAAGATAATCATTACAGCCTAAGCACCAGAATGTTTACCAAATATATAATTAAAAGGATATTTAAAATTGAATGAATTTGATGAACTTTTTTTATAATACTACAGTATATATAATAATATTATAAATAAGTGACAAAAAATGCAAACGTGGTGTATTAAATAGTGCTTATTAATTTCAAGTTTACATTGTGTTTCATATTTGTACATAAAAATCAATACATACATAATATATATAGGACTTTTAACACATATTCGTACATTAAAAAAAATTTTGTATGAAACATTGCACAAGGGCCTAATTATTGTAACAAAGACAGCTTAAGTCGCATAATGTTTGCCAGTTATAATTCAAAAGAGATTTGAATTTAAAATTGTATGAATTAAGATGAACTTTTATATAATAAGATAATAAATAATATTACAATTTAGTGACAAAAAATTCAAATGGATTAAGTATTAAATAATAGGCTTATTTATTAATTACAAGTTTGCATTGTATTGCATATACATAAAAGTCAATACATACAAAATATACTGTATACACATTAAAAATATTAAACATACATTAAAAAAAAAATTGTAATATTCATAAAAATTAGTAAGTTAGTAAGTTAAAAATTAAGTAAAATTCATAATTGAAATGAGATTGGAATTATAAAATTGAAGGACTCACGATAATTTAGTTGAAATTTCCCGAAATATTTTTTCTGCCTATCAGTTTTTACAATAAATTCCCTAGCGACTTACTCAGAAACGATGTTGTCAATGCATTCCTTGTGAAGTACAGCAAACATTCTATTGCTTAGGCTGTTGGCTGACATTTTGGATCGCAGCCATGATTTTGTGCATCGCATGGCACTGAAACAGCGCTCTGCTGTAGCAGATGCAAGGATTGTATACCGGATTGTATACTGCAATTAACTTACATAACTTGAATTCGAATCGTGCGAATTGCGAGCATGAATTCCTTGCTACTTTCTTTGGATGCTAGAATTTCACATAGTGTGTTAAGTTTAGTTACCCTTCTGATTGGTATAGAGTTCTCTTTGTTGTGAATTTTGATATGGACAAGTAACTCTCGAAGCTCTTCAGTCAACATATCGACTTTAATTAGCTTAGAGAAATGGGCGAGTTTTTCTTGGACTGTTGGACATCATCTAGAGTTCCTTCCTTGTCTTCAGCATCCAACAAGCACTGTTCTATATTTCGCAGGTGTCTTGAGGTCTTCTTGGTCAAATCGTTTCTTGAGTGATTGACTTGTGGATTCAATTGCTTCATAAAACTCAACAAGGAGCCTCTTCTTCTCACACATATTTGTAACCTCTATGGGAGTTTTCGAATGAATAACAAAATCAGACATACCGCCTCCTGGGGTAGTTCTTTTCCTTTTTGTAATTTCGTCTGTGTTTTATTCCTTATATATTCTTATATTTAGCTAAAGTTAAACTTCCTTTGGCCACCAGTGGATCCTATCTAGTCTGGCTGCTAACTTAACATTTTTGCAATGATTTTACATATATTAATTAATAGTCAGATAGTGTGTGCCGTTTCCATTGTGTGAGTTAATTCTGGAAGGGCACATTGCTGCCCCACATTGTGGCGGGATCCTAAGATTCCGACCGGGTTAGATTTGTACGCGTCACCATTCTGCTGGGCAGTTGTACTGGGTTTGGCCGAAGGCCGTCGGGGAAAAACAATAGAGTTTCTGATTCTCAATGTTTATACTCCAAGCAATAACAGCACAATCGGTAAATCAGTGATATCACGGTAAATCGGTAACAGCAGAAAATACACAGTAATATATGATGTTAGTGGCGGTGACAGTCATAAACTATGACCAGTCTGCAACTGAGTAACTAATGAACTGACCGGTAAATCAGTAGTGCAGAATAATATATGATTAACACACACGGATATTGATTTCACCTCTTACTGTACTTGGCCCTCTGTACCCAGTGGATGCTTTCCTATCTCTAATCACGTGCTTCCCTCCCCGCTATTGGCTAATATACTAATTGTTACTTTGGCACTACCTGTGAGTGTTTCCCCCCGCTGCTAGCCTCTACTAGCTGTATTCCCTCCGAGGTGGTTTGACCTCTCGCCTCTCTCTGTGGCTTTAGGGCTTATGTCGCCCCCCCCCCCCCCCCATGTTGGTTATGAGGCGTGATTAATATTGGCAATCTCGCATCCCCAACTATATTGGAAAATGCCACTGTTCCCATTTTCTGGTGGGTAATGAAGTGGAATTGAATCCGCTTACACCCCTGCCCCCATGCTTCAGGCGCCCCTGTGTTGTAGGCCTAATTCAGTAATTGTGTAATCAAATCAAGCCTACCGGTAGTACTACTGCTGTCAAATGAACAAAGAATCAGCTGATTTATTTATGTTAAGTAGGTGGAGCTAGTTTACATGGCAACCTCCAATGGATGAAGCCCTAGTGCCTATTGAAGATGTCAAGTCTGTGGAGTGAATTCAGCATCTACCTCTGCAAACCTCAAGTGGCTGCAAGTTTAGTTGGTTAATCGTTCACAATAGCTATTAATTGCTGTGTTACAACGGTAAAATAAACGCCTTTTAAAGTAACACTGGACACGTTCAATGAGTTTAACATTACCTTTGGTAGTAGACGGTGTTTATTTAACATTACCTTTGGTAAATGGTGACCAAGCTGGTGTATGTATAATATCCTAATAAGGGACGCACCTGAGATCTATTAGCTTTGAGTAAAGCAGACCTATTACTATAAATTATGTTATTTATATTTTTATTACTTTGTATGCTTTGGCAGTCTGATCCTTGCAGTACAAGTTGAATTTAAGGTCTGGCGAAATTGTCAAGCCTAGATCCTTGGAGAAAGAGTCTGATTTAAGCACAGTATTGTTAAGATGATAATTGCATTAAGAATTAGTAGCACCAGTGTAAATTACAAGACATTTATGACCAGCGACTTTAAATTAAAGTGTCCTTAATAATCATCTCCATTATCTTACATGATATACAGGTCAGCGATATTGGCCTCTAATTATAAGGGTCAGTAGGGTCTCCTTTCTTGAACATTGGTATTATGTGAGCTGTAAGCCAAAAATAAGGCAATGTGTAGGTCCCAAAAGAAACATGGAAAATAACAGACCAAGTGGCTACAATGGTACAAGCTAGTTTAGAAAGAATGTAAGGTGCGAGATTAGTTAAAGCTACTAAAATGTTCACTGGATCAAAATTAAAATGAGATAAATTTAACTGAACATTATTATCAATTGAAAAGTTTTCAGAAAAGACAGACGAATAAATAGAATCATTAGTTTTTGCATCTACTATAGTTTCACCATTGTGTTTTAAGGGTCCGATGCCCAACATGTTATTACGTTTTTTGTTTATGTATCAAAAAATGGCACTGGGATTTCAGGACCTGAGAACACGGGTTTCCCTTTCACAGGTTGCATGGTGTACAGCTCGTGATGTCGATGCGACTCTGTTGTGTGCTGCCAATCCGCTGATGTCTACGCCACAGGCATTTTTATGCATGCTGTAAAATGGTGACATGGCTGGGATACATTTTCTTTTTGAGAGGTCCAAATTTCTCGAAAGGAATGAACAAACTAATACCACCTTTTATAAAGCTGCTGAAAGACTGGAAATAGTCATTTACAGTTGAACATCTTGCGAAAAGTTCATCCCATTTGACATATTTCATAACGGATTTAAAACCATTATAATCACCATTGGAAAAGTCAAAGTATCCGTCTTGGTTGTATGAATCTGTGTGTTCATAATGCAGCTTACTTGAAATATCAAATGAAACGGTGGCGTGCTCACTGGTAGATAAGGGAGCAGACACAGCAACACGCATAATAAGCTGATCATCCATGGTAAATACAAGATATAGGCACCTCGGGTGGGCTCCCGCTGGACCTGTATTAGGTCTGCTTCAAAAGCTAGGGTAGCGAACCTAGAGTAGAGTACATCGTCATGGTGAGAGAAATTGTCCCAGTCAAAGAAGGGCAAATTTAAATTACCAGTAATGATGCATGGCTGGTTTACATCACTAAGTAGGCCGCGAATTTCACAAAGATTCAAACTAAAATCAGGAACATTTCTTACAGTTGATGGATGATAAGAACAAATAAATCAAGCAGGGGCACCCAGAAGGTCAACTGCGATATCCTTATGCTGGAATTTGCTTGGAAGTATAACCAGTGTATTTTTCAAACAGTTGCAGACAAGAAAGAGAACCCCTCCTTCAACTCAGTCATCTGATCTCTTTTCGATCAGCTGAGGCTGAGATTAACTTAACGATAACCATTGACGGTTTACTGTTGTCTGAAGTTCCCTTTCTACTGAAAAGAAATATCTAATGAATTTTCGAGTTTGAAAGTATTCATTGCTCACCTTACTCGAGTAATTGGACTGGTTTTCTGATTGTTCAAGGCCCTTTATAACAATGTTAACTGATGGTTTTTGTTGCTCAGCAACTTCCTTGCTAACGTCGCCCAGAGTTAAGGAAGTCTTGCTTCATTGGTATTTTGGAGTTACTTACCTCCAGACATCTGACTGTGCTGAAAATTCATCTAGAGCTGAGTCAATCTCCCAGTGGATTTTGAAGCTGAGATCGGAGAAATTAGTATTTAACGATGAATCTAGGCGGGTAAGTAATTCCTGCGATTAAGAAATTCCAGCTGCAGCACCAGTCAAACAGTGTACATTTCACATCGCAAATGTTGCAAACTATTCTGCAATATTTGCACTTCGCCAGTATTTGTATTCCACTGCCTGAAAGTCTTAAACATGATCCGTGTACACAGGATCCACAGATATCGCAAGCCAAGCAGTTCGTGGTTGTAACTTTCTATTTACAGTGGGGGCAGCTGCTTTGCGAACCGGAACAACAAGTCAGCGAGTGGTCGTTGAAAGACTTCTCAATGAACGGAGCCGAACAAGAGTCACAGCTGAAAGCTTGGACATGTAGTAGGCACGTCTGACTGACTGGCGTCGCGTCATCATATATAAATGTTGAATTGAATTGTTAAATTGTTGAATTATTCACTACCAAATTTTAAAACACCTTAGAGAACAGGCTATCCTATTTTCCAATCAATACGGCTTTCGAACCAAACGTTCCACCCAATTAGCTCTCCTAGATTTAATTGAAAATATAACCGAAGTAATGGATAGAGGTGAATATTCAATTGGAATATCAATCGATTTATCCAAAGCTTTCGATACGGTAAACCATGGAATTTTAATACAAAAATGACGGCATTATGGATTCAGTGATATGGCAATAGCGTGGATACAAAGCTACCTCACTGATAGAAAACAGTATGTTGTTATAGGTAATAGTAGTAATTCATCTTGTGGTAAAATAACATGTGGTGTCCCTCAGGGTTCCCTTCTGGGTCCCTTATTGTTTATAATTTATATTAATGACATGGTAAATGTGTCTTCCACTTCACACCAGATTTTATTCGCAGATGACACAAACATATTAATGTCCAATAAGAATCACAAAGATCTAATTACAAATGCAAACATTGAATTGGAAAAACTCACTATGGTTTCAGAGTAATCGCTTATCATTAAAATATAAAAAAAAACAAGTTTCATAATTTTTAAAACGCCGAACAAACGCTATGAAAACGAGCATTCGCAAACTATAATGGTTAGCGGCCTACCAATTAAACAAGTAAAAGTTCTTAAATTCCTGGGAGTAATGATACATGAGAATCTCAGCTGGAAGTTTCACCTGGATTCCATACGCAGTAAGGTAAGTAGAACTATAGGTTTATTAAATAAAATTTAAAATTTTGCAACTCCCACTGTGTTAGCTACACTTTATCACTCACTGGTGAGCCCATACTTTTACTATTGCACTGTTGTCTGGGCATTTAAAACACTAACAAACAACTCCCCATCCATTACTTTATCGACCACGCGCAGGTGCAGACGACGTAGACGCAGACGGAATACAGCAGAGAGAACCACTTCTGTTAACATGCTACATAAGTTACAACCGAGAGCAAAAAACATAGTTACTGATAGCGGACACACCGAATTTAATCCCCTAACCATAAGATCTATTTATATTAAACAAGTTAGCTTACTATGTTACAAGCACTTACACAATCTACTTCCTACTGATATACTCACATCATTACTAACGCTCACGTCAACTACACATAACCACCGTACACATAGCGCCACAAACAACATCTGTGTAATACCTCGTACTCAACTCGAAATAGCCCGACAATCTATTAGAGTCCAAGCCCCTACAGTATGGAATTCCATCCCACCCTCTGTGAGCCAATCTCAAACTCTTTCTGTGTTTAAGCGTGCTTTGGAAGGCTCGCTTCTAAATGGCAATAGACTGTACTATTAGTATTCATTGATTTATTAGTCTTACTTTCTTTCTTTTCCAATAATGTTGTCATTTCGAACTGTTCAATTAATATTGGTAGTATTTAGGATTTTTAGATAGATAGATGTGTTTATTGACAAATAAGTTCGAAGACCACAAGCGACTGACAAATACAAACATACATGACACTAACAATACTGACTATTATATGATACCGTAGAGATATATAAGAACTGATAATTCTTATAAATACTATATTCATAAGAACTGATAATTCTTATAAATACTATATTCCTATAGTTAGGATAAAATTATTACTAAACTATTAACAAAATACTTATATAATATCGTGCAAAGCCAGCAAAACAAACGAGTTCAATTAGTTCACAATTCTTAAAATGTCCAAATGAAAAACTATCACGGCAAATAATGCAGGATAAATTATTTGCCCGACGCAAATCGCTAAGCAGGGTGCACTCGCAAATTACGTGGGCTTCGGTTTGCACCAGACCACACTTACAGATCCTGGAGTCGGCAGGAACACGAGACCACCTCCCAGTCTCTACTGCTAAATGGGTCGACATCAACCGGAATCTCGTAAAGGCCATACATAATTTTACAGTAGTGCTTGCATGCAATAGACTATATATGCACATATCCGGATACTCAATACTGTACAATATTATAAACCGTACTGTAAGTAATATTTTTCACATGATATGTATCAGCTGGTTGTTTTGGTGTTTAATAAGTTAGTACTATAGAATATGTAGATTTGTATGTTTGGAATTATGTACTAATACGGCACGGCAATTCATTTTAGTAGTATTTAGGATTTTTACAGTAGTGTTTGCATGCAAAATAATATATTTGAACATATTCATTTACTCAATACTGTACGATATTATAAACCATACCAAAATAACGTAAATAATATTTTTCGCACAATGTTTAATCTTCTTGGTATGGTGTAGAATAAGTTAGTACTGTAGACCCTTTAAGTAATTGTATGTTTTGTTATTGAGTGTAAATGGTGAGTGGACTAATGGGATCGGGACTAGTGGACAAGCCGGCACAGCATTCTTAAAAATGCAGCTGCAATGCAACATGCCGATCCTAGTAGGACTAATGGGCTTGCTCGTCCAGTCACCATCTACACAGAGTATGTATTATTATATGTAGTACAATAATTACACTACCGGTATTTACATAATATACATACATTATTATATTTTTCAGTATATTACCACTGTGCTGCATGCTTTGTGTGGGAATTGTTCTTAAACAATAAACAATAAATAAACAATAAAACTTATATTAAAATATAAATATCAAAATCAAAATAGCAAAAGTTACCATTACAGTAATTCAGGTTTAGTCCGTTTATTGGTAGTTGCATGTATGCTACAATCTGTGCGGAAATTCATTCATATAATTTGTTAATAGCGGAAAATATTTTATGTTGTTATATAATTATATTTACTTAATGAGTAAATTTAAAATAATTATTTCAGATGATGATGAATGTACATTAAACACAGACAATTGCCACATTAATGCTGACTGTTCCAATACTGATGGTGGATTTAGTTGTAGTTGCAAAACTGGATATACAGGAGATGGTGTCACTACATGTTTAGGTAATAAATTCATATATAACTATCTTGACAGAATTTGTTAATAGCTAAACACATTATTTCTGTTTTTATACTAAAATTATATTTACCAACAAAATGAATTTAATATAATTTTATAGATGATGATGAATGTACATTAAACAGAGACAACTGCCACATTAATTCCACCCCTGTTTTTGGATGCTTATTAGATTTAACTAAGGCATTTGATATGATTGAATGGAAGTCGTTATTCCTAGAACTTTTCAATAAAGGGTTTTCTTCGTTGTTTTTGCGTACATTATTATTTATGTATAATGGTCAATATTGTTTTGTCAAGTGGGGTTCAACATGTTCGAGAACTTTCAGTATTGGCAATGGTGTCAGACAAGGATTCGGGGGCTTCACCGATTTTGTTTTGTGTTATTATAAACAAACTAATTATTAAACTTAGAGCCAGTGCCCTTGGTTGTCACATTGCATCCAGATTTGTAGGTGTGTTCGTATACGCTGACAATATTTTCTTAGTGTGCCCGTCAATTAAAGGGTTGCAACAGATGTTAAATATATGTGTCACGTTTGCTGATGAATTTCATATGTCGTTTAGTACCAACCGTGACGCGGTTAAAAGTAAATCGAAGTGCATCCCTTTTGATTTCAGTTGGAATGTCCCAGTAGCTACTTTTCGAATTCGTAACATTATTTTACCATGGGTTATAGAAGCGACACATTTGGGAAACATTTTTGATTTTGAGGGCAAATTCTATAAAGATATTTTAAGTAAAAGAGGTAAATTCATAGGTAAATTGAATTGTATTAGACGTGAATTTAGCTTTGCTCATCCACACAGTATCTGTAAAATTCAGCACATTTTTGCTACAAGTTTCTACGGTAGTATTCTATGGGATATTGGAGTGATAGTTGTCATAAGCTGATTACTAGTTGGAATATTAACTTTCGTTTAACCTGGAAATTACCTTACAATACACACAGATTTTTTGTTGAGGGGCTTTCAGATTTTCCGTATCCTATGACGATGTTATGCAGCCGCTTTGTTAATTTTGCCACATCAATTTCTAATTGCGCAAAACCTAGTATTCGTTTTCTTGCAAATCTTACATTATACGACTGTAGGTCGATTAGTGGTACGAATCTTAAGCGTATCGCCAATAAATGTAATCTAGCTATTCATTGTGTGACAGCGAAAATGTGCAATAATATTTCTTGGTTTGTAAATGATTCTAATTTACCATATATTAATCTTTGTCGTGAATTGGTCAATTGTAAACATGGGGAGGACGATTTATTCGTACCAGGTTTCTCCACAGAGGAACTTAATGATATTTTAAATTATATATGTGCTTCGTAACCTTTAGAAATAATCCCGAAATTATAATTTAAATAGGATTTTTCAATTTTTCATATGTGATACAACGATTGTAAATGTATATCGATTTGATCTAATTTGTAATTATTGTAAACACTTTGTAACTATTTACTAGTTGAACTAGGCGATCGTTATATTGATATTTAGTTGTACTACGTAATTAGCATTATATATATTCAATATTGTACTATAGTAGTTTAGGCTCATATTCATATTCTTGTGCTTTTCCACTATGTATGCTGTACTATTAGTTGTTGTAATGCAATTTAATATGTACGAAATAAATAAATAAATGCTGACTGTTCCAATACTGATGGTGGATTTAGTTGTAGTTGCAAAACTGGATATACAGGAGATGGTGTCACTACATGTTTAGGTAATAAATTCAAATATAACTATCTAGACAGAATGTGTTAATAGCTAAACACAATTTCTGTTTTTATACTATAATTATATTTACCTACAAAATGAATTTAATAAAATTTTATAGATGATGATGAATGTACATTAAACACAGACAACTGCCACATTAATGCTGACTGTTCCAATACTGCTGGTGGATTTAGTTGTAGTTGCAAAACTGGATATACAGGAGATGGTGTCATTACATGTGCAGGTAATAAATTTATATACAATTAGAGACAAATTTGTTAATAACTGGATACATTTTATGTTTTTATACTATAATTGTATTTACTTAAAAAATGAATTTAATATAATTTTATAGATGATGATGAATGTACATTAAACACAGACAACTGCCACATTAATGCTGACTGTTCCAATACTGCTGGTGGATTTAGTTGTAGTTGCAAATCAGGATATACAGGAGATGGTGTCACTACATGTTTAGGTAATCAATTCATATATAACTAACTATCTAGACTGAATTTGTTAATAGCTAAACACATTTTCTGTTTTTATACTAAAATTATATTTACCTACAAAATGAATTTAAAATAATTTTATAGATGATGATGAATGTACATTAAACACAGACAACTGCCACATTAATGCTGACTGTTCCAATACTGCTGGTGGATTTAGTTGTAGTTGCAAAACTGGATATACAGGAGATGGTGTCATTACATGTGCAGGTAATAAATTTATATACAATTAGAGACAAATTTGTTAATAACTGGATACATTTTATGTTATTATACTATAATTGTATTTACTTAAAAAATGAATTTAATATAATTTTATAGATGATGATGAATGTACATTAAACACACACAACTGCCACATTAATGCTGACTGTTCCAATACTGCTGGTGGATTTAGTTGTAGTTGCAAATCAGGATATACAGGAGATGGTGTCACTACATGTTTAGGTAATAAATTTATATACAATTATAGATATAATTTGTTAATAGCTAAAAACATTTTATATGTTTATACTATAATTATATTTACTTAAAAAATAAATTTAAAATAATTTTATAGATGATGATGAATGTACATTAAACACAGACAACTGCCACATTAATGCTGACTGTTCCAATACTGATGGTGGATTTAGTTGTAGTTGCAAAACTGGATATACAGGAGATGGTGTCATTACATGTGCAGGTAATAAATTTATATACAATTAGAGACAAATTTGTTAATAACTGGATACATTTTATGTTTTTATACTATAATTGTATTTACTTAAAAAATGAATTTAATATAATTTTATAGATGATGATGAATGTACATTAAACACAGACAACTGCCACATTAATGCTGACTGTTCCAATACTGATGGTGGATTTAGTTGTAGTTGCAAATCTGGATATACAGGAGATGGTGTCACTACTTGTTTAGGTAATAAATTCATATATAACTAACTATCTAGACTGAATTTGTTAATAGCTAAACACATTTTCTGTTTTTATACTAAAATTATATTTACCTACAAAATGAATTTAAAATAATTTTATAGATGATGATGAATGTACATTAAACACAGACAACTGCCACATTAATGCTGACTGTTCCAATACTGCTGGTGGATTTAGTTGTAGTTGCAAAACTGGATATACAGGAGATGGTGTCATTACATGTCCAGGTAATAAATTTATATACAATTAGAGACAAATTTGTTAATAACTGGATACATTTTATGTTTTTATACTATAATTGTATTTACTTAAAAAATGAATTTAATATAATTTTATAGATGATGATGAATGTACATTAAACACAGACAACTGCCACATTAATGCTGACTGTTCCAATACTGATGGTGGATTTAGTTGTAGTTGCAAATCAGGATATACAGGAGATGGTGTCATTACATGTGCAGGTATTAAATTTATATACAATTAGAGACAAATTTGTTAATAACTGGATACATTTTTATGTTTTTATACTATAATTGTATTTACTTAAAAAATGAATTTAATATAATTTTATAGATGATGATGAATGTACATTAAACACACACAACTGCCACATTAATGCTGACTGTTCCAATACTGCTGGTGGATTTAGTTGTAGTTGCAAATCAGGATATACAGGAGATGGTGTCACTACATGTGCAGGTAATAAATTTAAATACAATTATAGATATAATTTGTTAATAGCTAAAAACATTTTATATTTTTATACTATAATTATATTTACTTAAAAAATAAATTTAAAATAATTTTATAGATGATGATGAATGTACATTAATCACAGACAACTGCCACATTAATGCTGACTGTTCCAATACTGATGGTGGATTTAGTTGTAGTTGCAAAACTGGATATACAGGAGATGGTGACACTACATGTGCAGGTAATAAATTTATATACAATTAGAGACAAATTTGTTAATAACTGGATACATTTTATGTTTTTATACTATAATTGTATTTACTTAAAAAATGAATTTAATATAATTTTATAGATGATGATGAATGTACATTAAACACAGACAACTGCCACATTAATGCTGACTGTTCCAATACTGCTGGTGGATTTAGTTGTAGTTGCAAAACTGGATATACAGGAGATGGTGTCATTACATGTGCAGGTAATAAATTTATATACAATTAGAGACAAATTTGTTAATAACTGGATACATTTTATGTTTTTATACTATAATTGTATTTACTTAAAAAATGAATTTAAAATAATTTTATAGATGATGATGAATGTACATTAAACACAGACAACTGCCACATTAATGCTGACTGTTCCAATACTGATGGTGGATTTAGTTGTAGTTGCAAAACTGGATATACAGGAGATGGTGTCACTACATGTGCAGGTAATAAATTTATATACAATTAGAGACAAATTTGTTAATAACTGGATACATTTTATGTTTTTATACTATAATTGTATTTACTTAAAAAATGAATTTAATATAATTTTATAGATGATGATGAATGTACATTAAACACAGACAACTGCCACATTAATGCTGACTGTTCCAATACTGATGGTGGATTTAGTTGTAGTTGCAAATCTGGATATACAGGAGATGGTGTCACTACATGTGCAGGTAATACATTTATATACAATTAGAGACAAATTTGTTAATAACTGGATACATTTTATGTTTTTATACTATAATTGTATTTACTTAAAAAATGAATTTAATATAATTTTATAGATGATGATGAATGTACATTAAACACAGACAACTGCCACATTAATGCTGACTGTTCCAATACTGCTGGTGGATTTAGTTGTAGTTGCAAAACTGGATATACAGGAGATGGTGTCATTACATGTGCAGGTAATAAATTTATATACAATTAGAGACAAATTTGTTAATAACTGGATACATTTTATGTTTTTATACTATAATTGTATTTACTTAAAAAATGAATTTAATATAATTTTATAGATGATGATGAATGTACATTAAACACAGACAACTGCCACATTAATGCTGACTGTTCCAATACTGCTGGTGGATTTAGTTGTAGTTGCAAAACTGGATATACAGGAGATGGTGTCGTTACATGTGCAGGTAATAAATTTATATACAATTAGAGACAAATTTGTTAATAACTGGATACATTTTATGTTTTTATACTATAATTGTATTTACTTAAAAAATGAATTTAATATAATTTTATAGATGATGATGAATGTACATTAAACACAGACAACTGCCACATTAATGCTGACTGTTCCAATACTGATGGTGGATTTAGTTGTAGTTGCAAATCAGGATATACAGGAGATGGTGTCACTACATGTGCAGGTAATAAATTTATATACAATTAGAGACAAATTTGTTAATAACTGGATACATTTTATGTTTTTATACTATAATTGTATTTACTTAAAAAATGAATTTAATATAATTTTATAGATGATGATGAATGTACATTAAACACACACAACTGCCACATTAATGCTGACTGTTCCAATACTGCTGGTGGATTTAGTTGTAGTTGCAAAACTGGATATACAGGAGATGGTGTCATTACATGTGCAGGTAATAAATTTATATACAATTAGAGACAAATTTGTTAATAACTGGATACATTTTATGTTTTTATACTATAATTGTATTTACTTAAAAAATGAATTTAATATAATTTTATAGATGATGATGAATGTACATTAAACACAGACAACTGCCACATTAATGCTGACTGTTCCAATACTGATGGTGGATTTAGTTGTAGTTGCAAATCAGGATATACAGGAGATGGTGTCATTACATGTGCAGGTAATAAATTTATATACAATTAGAGACAAATTTGTTAATAACTGGATACATTTTATGTTTTTATACTATAATTGTATTTACTTAAAAAATGAATTTAAAATAATTTTATAGATGATGATGAATGTACATTAAACACAGACAACTGCCACATTAATGCTGACTGTTCCAATACTGATGGTGGATTTAGTTGTAGTTGCAAATCAGGATATACAGGAGATGGTGTCACTACATGTGCAGGTAATAAATTTAAATCCAATTATAGATATAATTTGTTAATAGCTAAAAACATTTTATATTTTTATACTATAATTATATTTACTTAAAAAATAAATTTAAAATAATTTTATAGATGATGATGAATGTACATTAAACACAGACAACTGCCACATTAATGCTGACTGTTCCAATACTGATGGTGGATTTAGTTGTAGTTGCAAATCAGGATATACAGGAGATGGTGTCACTACATGTGCAGGTAATAAATTTATATACAATTATAGATATAATTTGTTAATAGCTAAAAACATTTTATATTTTTATACTATAATTATATTTACTTAAAAAAAAAATTTAAAATAATTTTATAGATGATGATGAATGTACATTATACACAGACAACTGCCACATTAATGCTGACTGTTCCAATACTGATGGTGGATTTAGTTGTAGTTGCAAATCAGGATATACAGGAGATGGTGTCATTACATGTGCAGGTAATAAATTTATATACAATTAGAGACAAATTTGTTAATAACTGGATACATTTTATGTTTTTATACTATAATTGTATTTTACTTAAAAAATGAATTTAAAATAATTTTATAGATGATGATGAATGTACATTAAACACAGACAACTGCCACATTAATGCTGACTGTTCCAATACTGATGGTGGATTTAGTTGTAGTTGCAAATCAGGATATACAGGAGATGGTGTCATTACATGTGCAGGTAATAAATTTATATACAATTAGAGACAAATTTGTTAATAACTGGATACATTTTATGTTTTTATACTATAATTGTATTTACTTAAAAAATGAATTTAAAATAATTTTATAGATGATGATGAATGTACATTAAACACAGACAACTGCCACATTAATGCTGACTGTTCCAATACTGATGGTGGATTTAGTTGTAGTTGCAAAACTGGATATACAGGAGATGGTGTCACTACATGTGCAGGTAATAAATTTAAATCCAATTATAGATATAATTGGATTTATATATTATATTTTATTTAGATGGGGTTTCTAGAATTTTTGAGTAAGAGAGGGTGAATAAATTTTCAGAGTTAATTCTCAGAGTGAATTTTTATTATATACTAGCTATTACGTAATTGTTACTACAAAAATAAGATTTATAAAAATAGGAACCTTAATATGATATAGGCCTAGTATAATGATGTTAATTTATGTTATATTGCCCACCAAATGTATATTACATGTTTTATTGGACTTTCGCCCAACAACTAGCTGATCTACTACTACCTGTAAAATGAATTCAAGCTGCATCGACCTTACCGAATCGCTACTCTCGAATGACGTCCCCCCCCAATTATGTAAACACATACAATTATGAAGGTTTTACACTCTCAGAAAGGGATATTGGAAGCTTGGACGGCCAAAATTGGGTAACAGATAACATTATAGAAAGTGTCATTGGTGTAATGTGCATTGCGAATGCACAGAAAGTACGAGTTTTCAGCACTCGCTTTCTTTATATACTAAGGAGCAAAGGAGGTTATGAATCATTAAAAAGTTGGACCAGATTAAGTGACTTTTCATTAGATTATTTATTCTTTCCCATCCATTGTAACAACCATTGGACACTGCTTACCTTTTCACCCGCTACATGGGAGATTTGCTATTTCAACTCACTTGGTGGATTGGACTTAAAACTCATAGATGAATTCAAATTATGGCTATCTAATGAGGCTAATCGTTTCAGAATCCCTCTATGTGATTTTCATATTTCTCCTCCACTCCCTAAGCTCCAGTACAATGGTTATCAATGTGGTATCTACGTCTGTAAGTTTGCACAACTCATCCTAAATAAGGAGTCGATTGAAACAGTTAACGATACCTCTATGCAGTCCTTTCGTGTATATCTTCATTCCTTGGTGTCATTAAAATCAGTTCTAGTGAAAGCTGCAGACTCAGTCCCCTCACAACCCACTAACACCCAGTTACCTACCACCCAATCAGTTTCTCCTCCAACCCATCAACCCTCCCCAACTCAGCAAGGTTCTCTTAACCAGCCTCCTATTGCACAAACTGGCAAAAATCTATGCCCTTCCTGCCAAAAAATGATTGCAGCCAATCAAAGTGGTAAGTTGCGGAAGCATAAGAATGTGAAGGGTACATCCTGTATAGGATCTGGTTTTATAATTTCCCATTTAACTCCTTGCATATCTAAACCTCAAAATCCAGTAATTACATCTAGAGTGGGGGATACTATATCAATAGCAGAAGATCCTATTACCACCAAGGATCCAATGTCGCTCAGTTCACAGCGCTGCTGTGGCTGCACGATTAGTGGATGTAGCCCCACCAGTCGATGTGGATGTGTCAGGGCCCAACGCCCTTGTGCGAATTGCACGCCGTCGTCGTCAGGAAGCTGTTTAAACCCACAAACAGCCGCTCTAAACAGCAACGCAAGCTTGGCAACTGGAAACAACGCAGGCCAACTTTCTCCCACTAGCTCGGGCCCTTCTCCGGTAGCAGGTTCTCCTGAGTCGTCACCTTCAACGCCTCTCTCAACTTCCAAGGTCCTCGAATCCGCCTTCGGTGGCGTGTGGATTAACGGTCCTGGAAGCTCAATGGATCCCGTTTGGGAAGCTAGACATGCTCGTCTGGCTCAGTTACCCAGTAGGAGGTATGTGGTTCCAGGTGGCAATGCTGGGCGTAAGCTCGTAGATGTTCTCACCCAGGAGATTGAGGGCCTTACTCAGGGTCAGCACCCTTCAGAACGCCCTCTGTGCTTCATCGCCTTAATGTTTCAGAGGGACCCGGATGTAGTAAAGAGTCCTGATATCAGGAGAACGATACTGAGGCGTGTTGAGATGTGGGAGCGTGGCGAGTTCGACCCCCTCCTCACTGAGTCGGAGCGCTGTAACGCGAAGTTCCCTTCGAGTAGAGGCATTTCCACAGCTGATAATTCAGCGCGGTTATTCAACCGAAAGATTCTCGCGGGGATGGACCGGGCCGCAGTGAGGTTAGTGACCGATCGGGATTCTGGCGGAATGTTGGACCCGAATGCGCATGCAGGGGGTAAACCCCTTGGTGTCACGGTTAGAGACATCCTGGTGGAGAAACACCTACCTCAGATGGAAGTTCCGGTGGAATCACTCGACCCCTGTCACGACCTGCCGCAGTTCGAAGGGATCGATATTACTGGGCAGTGTGTTTCGAAGAATGCGAGAGCGTTGCGTGGTAGCGCAGGACCGGTTGGAGGTGACGGTGAGTTTTGGTGCGCACTCCTAACGAGGTATGAAGGTCACAGCTCCAGGCTCCGGGAAGCTGTAGCGGGTTTGACTCGTTGTCTGGCCAATACGGTTGTACCATGGGGAGAGATTCGGGCATTGCGGGCCTGCCGTTTAGTGGCACTCGACAAACTACCAGGAGTTCGGCCCATCGGAATCCCTGAAGTGCTGTACCGCCTCATAGCGAACTGCCTAATGGATGAAACCAAGGCCGATCTCATTCAGCAGTGCGGCGCCGACCAGTTGTGTGCGGGAATAAAGGCCGGCATCGAAGCGGCAGTCCACGCAATGACAGCTGTATTCGAGGATGATGAAACTCAAGCAATGCTTCTCGTTGACGCGAAAAATGCATTCAACTCAAGTGAGTCGGCCAGTTTCTCTTTGGAACTGCAGAGTCCTGTGGCACCGCGCTTCTCGGTTTTTATATAACTCGTATAATGGACACGCAGCACTCTACCTACACGGCAGCAACAATCCACTGTGGAGCAGTGAGGGCTGGACGCAAGGGGACCCAGCCGCCATGTTTGGCTACGCCTGCGCAACCCTACCATTGGTTAGGAAGCTGCGTGAGGTTAGATCTCAGTCACCATCTTCCACAGACTTCATCCCATCGACTCCACAATCGACACCGCCCAACCATCGCGAGGAGCCATCGGCTCCAGTTATTTCTCCACAACCGGACCTGAACCGCAGGGATCAGACTCAATGTTGGTATGCCGACGACTCCTCATCAGCTGGTAAACTCGCCAGTATTCGTGAGTGGTGGGACGTACTTATGGAGATCGGTCCAATGATTGGATACTTTCCCGAGCCCTCGGAAACATTCCTGATTGTTAAGCCTGGCTGTGAAGTTGAGGCCCAGGAATTATTTACCCAGACAGGGGTACAGATCGTATCCGGACATCGTTACTTGGGCGGTTTCATCGGGGCTGCGTCGGGAAGGAACGTCTACATTAGCGAGAAGGTGGCGGGTTGGAAGGACAGTGTCCGTAAACTTTCAGCAGTAGCGAAGGAATACCCCCAATCAGCGCATACCGCGGTCTCACTCTGCGTCCAAGCAGAATGGGACTACCTGCTGAGAGTGATCCCTACAACCTTAGACCAAATCGCCCCAATCCGGACGGCTCTCCTCCTCGACTTCATACCTGCCATTTTTGGGTTTCCAGTTCTTGGGGATACGGATGAGGAGTTGCTTTTACTACCAACACGACACGGAGGAATTGGAATTCGGGATCCGTTGATCAGAAGGTTGTCGGCGCATCAAGCATCCACCAAAGGCACTGTCTTAGTTTCGGAGGCGATTTGAAACGGCACAACGCTACAAGTTGCCGATCACGTCTTGCAACTAAAACAGGAACTCAAGAAATCCAGGGAAGAACTGGAAGTAACCTTTATAGAGAAACGGGATTCTGTACTGGAAGCCATCCCTGCAGCCCAGCGGAGAACGGTCGAACGTGCGGTAAACCATCGGAGCAGAGGCTGGCTGAATGCACAGCCCTCGGTATTACATCACACGGACCTAAGTGCGGAGGAGTTCCGCGATAACCTGGCCCTCCGGTATGGCTTAGTCCCTCCCGGCCTGCCAGTGAAGTGCGAGTGTTGTGGAGGCGAGTTCTCTACCTCCCATGCCCTGAGCTGCAAGCTGGGGGGTTTGATAGTGAAGTGCCACGACGAGGTCCGCAAGGTGTTTGGCGACCTGCTTGCTTCTGTGGTTGGGGCCACAAGCGTCGAGCGCGAGGTAACCCTGTCCCAGGGACAGCTAGACAACACTGGGACAACGGTCGGGGGTGTACGAGCCGATTTAGTAGCGCGAGGGCTCTGGGCGAACCAACGGGTGGCGTCGTTAGATGTTGTGATTATAAACGCTGACGCCACCTCGTACGCCCAGGCCAATCGATCCACCGAGTCTCTCCTCGAAGAACGCTGCATCTATAAGAGGCGCCACTACCGCACTGTCTGTGAAGACCGACGGATGTCGTTCACTCCACTCATGGGTACCACAGACGGTGTGTGGTGTCCAGAAACCAGGATACTGATCAATCACATTGCAGAAGTCCTGGTGGGGAAGCACCAACCAATGCGTGAGCGCGGTCTCGCCAGCGTGTTGGGAGGCGTTCGACGAAGATTGCAATTTGCACTGCTGAGATCGAGTTCTCTTTGCCTCCGTGGTGGTCGCAGATCTTGGCGTGGACTTGGGTTTGGCGATGGGGCCGGTCTTCGTGGACGAGACATAACGACACAATACTAGCCCACGGCCGAGCTGTTGAGATCCACATAAACAAATGTATAACATATAATACTGAAATACTCTATCGATCAACTCTTTATATATATATTTAATTTGGTTGTGTTAATTTTGATTAATATCAATATTCTCTATTAAGTATTAAAGAATACTCATTTGTTTATGTATGATAAAATAATATGCGTCACTTAAATATTAAGAATAAATTCTAGAATTTGTTATCCATTGATTATAGATATAATTTGTTAATAGCTAAAAACATTTTATATTTTTATACTATAATTATATTTACTTAAAAAAATAAATTTAAAATAATTTTATAGATGATGATGAATGTACATTAAACACAGACAACTGCCACATTGATGCTGACTGTTCCAATACTGATGGTGGATTTAGTTGTAGTTGCAAAACTGGATATACAGGAGATGGTGTCACTACATGTTTAGGTAATAAATTCATATATAACTAACTATCTAGACAGAATTTGTTAATAGCTAAACACATTCTCTGTTTTTATACTAAAATTATATTTACCTACAAAATGAATTTAATATAATTTTATAGATGATGATGAATGTACATTAAACACAGACAACTGCCACATTAATGCTGACTGTTCCAATACTGCTGGTGGATTTAGTTGTAGTTGCAAAACTGGATATACAGGAGATGGTGTCATTACATGTGCAGGTTATAAATTTATATACAATTAGAGACAAATTTTTTAATAACTGGATACATTTTATGTTTTTATACTATAATTGTATTTACTCCCAATAAATTGTATTTACCTCTGGGGTGTCTGGAAATCGTCTTCTGGGTGCCGTCGCGAAATTCATTGGCATAACACACGCCGGGAAAGTTCCAGATAAAATTGGACCAACTTACTTCGGAGCCAATCTGCTAGCATTTACGAAGATTTTCGGTGGCATCCGGCCAATTGCCGTAGGCAATACCTGGCGTAGACTAAGTGCCAAATACGCCAGCCACACAGTCAAAGACCAGAGCATCGAATCTTACGGCCACATCCAGTTAGGAATAGGAACAAAGAATGGGACAGAGGCTGCAGCCCACGTCCCGGTCCTTGATATCTTCAACGAACGCTCCCAACACGGTGTTGCTGAAGGTAGATTTCAACAATGCCTTCAATTCACTTCGACGTGATGCCATTCTCGAGACTGTGGCGAGGAAGTATCCCAGCATATATAACTATACGTTGGCTGCCTATGGTAACTCAAGCTTTCTAGTTCACGGTGATGAAATCTTAGTCTCTGATGATGGAGCCCAACAGGGTGACCCCGAGGGACCCCCTCTCTTCGGAGACACAATCAACGACACCATCCACTCATTGAAATCCGATTTTAACGTATGGTATCTTGACGATGGTAACATGGCAGGATTGTATACCGTTGTTCTAGATGATCTGAGAACGATAATTGTGGAAGGGAAGAAACTTGGCCTCACCCTAAACCCCTCAAAGTGCGAGCTATTTTTTCTGGGTCCAGTGTCTGATGATGATCGAGCCCGGATTCAGGAAGATTTCAATAGAGTTTGTGGCGGAAAGATCCAGTTACCTTTAACTGACCAACTGATTATGCTAGGGGCCCCAATCGGATCTGAGGCTATAGAGTCCTGTCTGACTGACGAGATAAACGACTTGGCCTTGATTAGCGACCGGCTTCATCTCCTCGACAGCCACCATGGATTCTTCTTGCTTAGGAACTCTTTCGCAATCCCTCGCCTGCTATATTACCTCCGCTCTGCTCCATGTTTTTCGTTTCCCCAGCTTCTGGAAAGATATGACGATACACTGCGGTCTGCGTTGGTGAAAGTAGCAAACGTCGGAATCAATGACAGTTCGTGGATACAGGCCTGTGTACCAGCTCGTTCAGGCGGGTTGGGCCTAAGCTCAGCCATACAGCTCGCCCCTTCTGCCTATCTGGCTTCTGCGGCTGCATGTGCTGAACTTACTGGCTGTCTTTTCACCACCACTGCGCCTACTCCATCTCGAAACACCTTAACTGATCACGCCTATGAGCTCTGGAAGAGATCAGTGACCACCGATTGCGAGCAACCTTCAGCGTCCTCTGTAAACATGCAGAAGACTTGGACAAACCCGATCCACGAAGAGAACCTCGCGTCACTTCGCCGCACCGCTTCTCCAAAGAATATCGCTCGACTAAACTCTTTAGATGACCCTGTCTCCGGTTGCTGGATAGACGCGCTACCATCGTCGTCGCTAGGTTTAAAGCTAACTGACAGTCAGCTCCATATCTCAATCGCTACTCGACTAGGCTGTCGAGTCACAGAACAACACACATGCGCCAGATGCGGTAAGGAAGTCGATACCGAAGGCCTACATGGCCTGTCCTGCCAGAGGAGCTTGGGGCGGATTCCGCGCCACACGGCGCTAAATGACATCATAAAGCGCGCACTCTCCAGCTGTGGTGTTCCGTCCATCCTGGAGCCGCCAGGCCTCTGTCGAACGGACGGTAAACGCCCAGACGGCATGACCCTCATCCCTTGGTCGCGCGGTAAGTCCCTGATGTGGGACGCGACGGTCATAGACCCTCTAGCGCCCAGCCATCTCGCTACCAGTCTATCCGCAGGAGGTCGTGTTGCCAAGGAGCAAGAAGAGACCAAATCCAGAAAGTACGAAGAACTAGTAGACCGAGGATACCTCTTCGCACCAGTAGCCTTCGAAACCCTTGGCCGGCCAGGACCAGCAACAACCTCATTCCTGAAAGAGGTCGGCAGGAAGATTCGACAAGCAACACAGGAACCCCGGTCTCATCGATTTCTGCTGCAAAGACTCCTGATAGCCATCCTAATCGGCAACTCGGCCTCGATCCTAGGAACTGTAGACTCCACTAACAAAAGCGGCCTCTTCGACATACTTGAAGAACATTAATAATTAATAATTATTCAACATAAATACAAAACATTTAATTTAATTTAGTTTAAAATTGATTTATTTAATATTGTAGAAATTTATAATTCAATACATGTATTTATCATTTCTTGTACAGTTGATCATAAAAATTCGTTTTAGCATAATGGAGCATACGACAACGACATGCATTCTAACCTTAAACTCATCGGTACCACGGGAAGTCTGCACTTAAAATTATATATCTTGTATTTACTTAAAAAATTAATTTAATATAATTTTATAGATGATGATGAATGTACATTAAACACAGACAACTGCCACATTAATGCTGACTGTTCCAATACTGATGGTGGATTTAGTTGTAGTTGCAAATCAGGATATACAGGAGATGGTGTCAGTACATGTGCAGGTAATAAATTTATATACAATTAGAGACAAATTTGTTAATAACTGGATACATTTTATTTTTTTATACTATAATTATATTTACTTAAAAAATGAATTTAAAATAATTTTATAGATGATGATGAATGTACATTAAACACAGACAACTGCCACATTAATGCTGACTGTTCCAATACTGATGGTGGATTTAGTTGTAGTTGCAAAACTGGATATACAGGAGATGGTGTCACTACATGTTCAGGTAATAATTTCATATACAATTATAGGTATAATTTGTTAATAGCTGAAAACATTTTGTATTTTTATATTATAATTATATTTACTTAAAAAATAAATTTAAAATAATTTTATAGATGATGATGAATGTACATTAAACACAGACAACTGCCACATTAATGCTGACTGTTCCAATACTGATGGTGGATTTAGTTGTAGTTGCAAAACTGGATATACAGGAGATGGTGTCACTACATGTTTAGGTAATAAATTCATATATAACTAAATATCTAGACAGAATTTGTTAATAGCTAATCACATTTGTGGCTGGTTGCGAGAAAAGGGACCTGAGGACCACATGGTCGAATTTGCGTTTTTAGGCCTATTAGATGCAGAATTTTGTGTGCTTTCCGAATATCGAACTAGTTTTTCGTTAAAAAGTTATGAGTGTTTAAACAAAAAATAAAAAAACGCAGGTCCCTTTTCTCGCCACCAATGTTAATTTTTTGATGTGGTCCATTTCTGGCATCCATCTTAGGTATTTTTCGTGCTAAGATTTTCAAATGTTTTTATAATTCACCAAAATTAATTTTTTGCGCTATATATAGCGGTTTTTTTGGACAATGATCACAAATATTGAACTCGAATATAACATTCTAGAAAATTTTTGGTAATTTTTAATGTGGTCCATATGGGGCACGAAAAAATCTTAGTGCAAATATGATAATGAAAAATCACCACAAAATTAAATTGATTTTATGAACATATGGTTTTTTTGGAATGCTGATCACGAATTAAAACAATTTTTTGATATTGTCAATGTGCGGCACGAAAAATACAAGTAGCAAAAGTTTGATAACCAAAAATCATTACCAAATCAACCTGAATTTTAGACATTATGGGTTTTCTGGGACACTGATCACGAATATGACACTAAAAAATATCGTATTATCCAACCAAATTAGCTTTTTACAATTTGAAATGTTTGCTACTTGTAATTTTCGTCCCACCAGACAAGCACCAAAATTGACAGTTGCTTTACCACGAATGATTTGTAACGTGTTGTATCGTGATCAGCTACCTTGAAAACCAGTATAGCTTCAGAATTAACAAACCAAAGGCATAATTTGACAGTTAATAAGTTTGTGCTACTTGTAATTTTCGTTCTGGGGGGCACTAGAATAGCACCAAAATTGGGTTTGCATTACCAGAAAGATTTATAACTAATTTCATCGTTATCAGCGACCTCGAAAACACGTACGTTCAGAATTATCAAACCAAACACAATTTTTTTTATTTTGACATTTTTTTACTTGTACTTTTCATACTGGGGGACCCAAATACCACAAAAAATAATGGTTGCCTTTCCAAAAAATATTTTTAACAAGTTTTATCGTGATCAGCGACCTGAAAACCCAATTATTTAATAGGTTCAGCCACTCTGCTTCAGTTTCCATAATAAATTCTAAATTATTAGTGTATTAACTTGTTTGTACAATTACTAACCGAATAGGATACATATATTCTACGATAATCTAAAAAAAAACAAGTGTATACAGTACTTAGTACTATTATTAAAATAATTCAGTTTGAATTTCGCTCTAATAAAACCCAATAACGACCAATAAACCAATGCAAACACCCCAATAACGACCAATAAAGCAATGAAAACAGTCGATTTTAAGAGCCAAACTTTAAACGCGTTTTTCTCAGAATGAAAATTTTTTCCCCAGGTCCCTTTTCTCGAAACCAGCCACATTTTCTGTTTTTATACTAAAATTATATTTACCTACAAAATGAATTTAATATAATTTTATAGATGATGATGAATGTACATTAAACACAGACAACTGCCACATTAATGCTGACTGTTCCAATACTGCTGGTGGATTTAGTTGTAGTTGCAAAACTGGATATACAGGAGATGGTGTCATTACATGTGCAGGTAATAAATTTAAATCCAATTATAGATATAATTTGTTAATAGGTAAAAACATTTTATTTTTTTATACTATAATTATATTTACTTAAAAAATTAATTTAATATAATTTTATAGATGATGATGAATGTACATTAAACACAGACAACTGCCACATTAATGCTGACTGTTCCAATACTGATGGTGGATTTAGTTGTAGTTGCAAAACGGGATATACAGGAGATGGTGTCACTACATGTTTAGGTAATAATTTTATATACAATTATAAAGAGAACAACTTGTTAGTGCTGAAAACATTTTTATGTTTATATACTATAAATATATTTACACTTAAAAAATTATTTATTATATTTATATTATTATGATTATAATATTTGTTAACATTATAATATGCCAAATGCATTCATTAGATAATTAAAATATAACATTAACATATATATAAGGTATCCTGATAGTACAGTATTAATATCACAAATTATAGATTTACTGGAAAAGGTAGATACCGGTAGGCCTCTAATTACCTAAGTGCTGCTAACCAAAAGTGATAATTTAACTTTGGCGACACACTTCTGAAATTATTGCAAATAAGGAAAATGCACCACCAAATTTGACTGCTACTGTACTGTAAGGCAGATAAAAAATTGATAACATTGATAAAATTATGGATTTCTGGACTTGTCTGTGTACCCTGCACCCTGGTTGGTCCGAGTTTCCTTACTCCACCACTACTGCACTACACCAGCATCGTCAAAGAGGCCTCCTGCGGATGGGCCTGGGGTAGCCATAATTGAGGCCGCATTGCCTTTGATAATGGCGATTAGCAACTGCTGAAACATAAACTGGTGGGATCAATGTTCGTGGGTGATAACTGATAACGTGTAGGCGGCTCCTTAACTGCTGGAGGAAGATAGATGTCTTGGGGCCTGGCTGGCCAAACGTCTCGAAGGCAACATGGTGGAACAAGTGGCCTCTGTCCATCTCCTCACAATATTTCGCATTCTTCCCCCCATTCCACGCCTTCTGCAGTGTGCCCTCCAATGACTAGGGTTTGTTGCAGATGACTGACTGGATGCAAGTGAATCAACCATAGTAATGTCCCATGCGAGGGTGCGACCCTGGTACCATTTATCAATGTGACACAGTCCATGCTCTTTCCATTGTCCCTGCACGCACAGGCCTGGTGGTTCAAGGATAGATGGGATGCCACAGCTCACCAGGGCCCTGCAGATGATATAATTTACCTGTTACCATCACATGACGGGAGTGCCGACCAGCACTAATCTGACAGGAGAGGCTGTTGGGCCTTCACCAAACTACTACAGTAGCACTTGTGGGGCTCAACTACCTTGCACTCTAATCACAGTGCAATGGCGACTCGGAACTGGCAGTCATCAAGTTTTAGCCCCAATGGTGAGCTTGGTGGGGCATTGGCACCTGGGACCATTGGCATGAGCGAGCATGACCACCCACCATTTTTGGGAGGCAGGCCTGGGCCCATGCGTGGTCCTTGATCCATGTATTAGCAATATGTTGCAAGGCCCCCCTTAGAATAGAGTCATACTCCCAGAGCAGGCTAGGGAAGCGGAAGCAGGGTGCCGCCTGATGGAAATAAGTAATCCGCGGAATGGCAAACGAGTTTCTCTGTAGGAAGAACCTATTGTTGGCATTGAGGAGTGGCAGTCGACCAGCGGGCGTCAACAGATCACCCACCTTGAATGCCAGGCAACTCTTGATGGCTGAGTCTCCAATCGGGGCACTGAGCATGGTCAGCTTATCTAACTGTCGATACTGGATGCCTGTGCAGCTGCAGATGCTATTGAACTCTGCTTGGATTAGGGTACGAGAATCCTCCTGGCCCTAGGAAGCACAAATGAATTAAAATTAAAAATGAATTTAATATAATTTTATAGATGATGATGAATGTACATTAAACACAGACAACTGCCACATTATTGCTGACTGTTCCAATACTGATGGTGGATTTAGTTGTAGTTGCAAAACTGGATATACAGGAGATGGTGTCACTACATGTTTAGGTAATAAATTTACATACAATTGTAAACATAATTTATTAACATAATTCTGAAAACATTCTGATGTTATACTATAAATACTTTAGATGTTTTTTTTTGAAATTATTTTTTCCATCTATCTATAATCGGACTGATGCATTGAAACTGCACATTGAGATGCTATGCCAGCTTAACAAATACATTTTGTAACCACCATGCCATCCACAATTGGCAAGCCCAATGCAACATGCATTAAGAATTGGTATTAATATTTGATGCTCTCAGAGGTTAGAGCCTGACATAGACTTACATATAGGAGTATTGATTCTACTGCTGTTCTAAATAATCAGACCTCAAGTTTCTGATATATACTATATGACTTTCAAAATCTGCAAAGCCCATTCAAAGCTGCCCATGCCTTTCCCTTACGTATTCGAAGGTTCTCATCTGACTTCCGGATCCATGATCCCAGGTAACAGAAGTCGTCCACATGCTCAAGCATACCATTGTTTGAGCTTATGCTCATCCGATCAGAGACTTGCTGAGGACTTTCAAAGTTAACTGTCAAAATTTTGGTCTTTCTGGAGTTAATTAAAAGACCAACACTAGAAGCAGCATGTTCTAATGAGCTGAGGAGCCGTTGGGCTCCCTCTAATGATTCTGAGAGTACTCCTAAGTCATCAGCAAAGTCTAGATCAGTTAGGTAATTGGCAGGATTTCCTCGACTCCTGAGCCAGTAGGTGGGGTTATCATCACCCCATCATCATTATGATGATCTAAGGACATGCGCAGAACATAGTCAACCACAATAATGAACAAGAATGGTGCAAGTGTGTCTCCTTGGAGGACACCCCATAACACTTCAAATGGTTCTGTGTCACCGTCAACAGTAGACACAAATGTTGTCGAACCATCGTATACTGATCTTATTGCTGCAATAATTTCATCAGGAATCCCATATAATGAAAGTATGCTGAACATACGTGAGCGAGAGACTGAATCAAAGGCCTTGAAGAAGTCAACAAAGATAACAGCCAGATGCCTGTCTTTCTCTTTTTATAATTCTTCAATTATCCTTCTAAGTGCCAAAATGGGCTCCATGGTCCCATGACCTTTACGGAACCCATTCTGATTTCCACGGAGCAGTCTCTCAATGGGATCCCTGATGCGATTTAATAAAATCCTATTGTATAGCTTTGCAGCAATCGAGATCAATGAGATTCCCCGAAACTACTACTACTACTAGGATCGGCATGCTGCATTGCAGCTGCATTTTTAAGAATGCTGTGCCGGCTTGTCAACAGGCTTTTGCCGGCTTGCCGGCTTATTTGTTTTCATTTCTTGTGGGACTCTTGTTGTTCGGTACATGTCTACTATGATGGGATAGATGAGCTTTAAACACTCAGGTATTTTAAAGACCTCAGGGGGAACACCATCTACTCCACTGGCACGATTGGTCTTAATAACGGGAATATCTGGGAGTACAGACTCAGACACTTTTACTTCTATAAAGTTATCAGGCAATACCCTGTCATTATTGATGAGCTTTTCAAAGTGGGCTTTCCAACCATTGAGGCGATCGGCTGGTGATTCAGCCTTAGATCGCCTTGGTGGTTGGTTGGCTTTTCCACCCAGTAAGCAAGTTGATCAATTTCCATGCCTGGGATGATTGCCTGCTGTCGTCAGCATCATTGATGGCATCAACCTGTTGGTTTATTAGCTCCTGTAGATTAACAGAATACTGCCTGTTCAGGGACCTAGATGCAGCCTTAACTACATTCTTGGCCGCTGTAGTCTGTTTGAGTCGGGACTCTTTCTGCGCCTTATGAAGGTCATTTCGGCACTTCTGAATTTTGTTGTCAGTCCAGGGGGCCCTTTTCCTGTTTCGAGGGTATACAGAAACTGTTTCTGCAGCTGCTAACTTAACTGCTTCTGTAAAGGCAGTATAGACCTCACAGTGATCTGCCGCCTCAGAGGCAAGAGCCTCATGCCTGTTGCTCAGCTGTTGTGTGAAGCTGGATCTCACACTTGGCTGTTGCAACAGAGAGGACCAGTCATGTTGCGGCAAGGCAGATTTCATTGTTCTGCTAGCACGCAGACTAAGTCTTACCTTGGCCACAATAAGGCGGTGATCACTGGAGAAGGGTCGAAGTGTAAATGCATTACAGTCTTGTATAGAGCTCCTGTATTTCCTGCGAAACAGAATATGGTCTATCTGGGACGTGTCACCACTGGGTCCACTATGAGTCCATAGCTTTCCAGTTCGCTTCTTGAACTGGGTTCCAGCCGAAAACAATCCATTTCCAGAGATAAAATCCTGAAGATGGACTGAATTTCGGTTAACACTATTGCTATAGACCCAGGGCGATGTAGGTGATTGATGCAGACTTGCATTAAAGTCTCCCAGGAATGTTAAGAATGCATGCTGATCCACTCCATCTGTAGCTGCTTGTAGATTGTGGTAGAAATTTTCCACCTCCTCTACAGGGGCAACACTAGTTGGAGAGTAGCACACAATCAGAACCACCTTAGGAAACTTCTTAGCCAGTCTTCCAGAACATGAGAAGTGGCAACGGATGATGCGGTTAGAGATTTGGTCTATTTTGTCCAATGCTGCATGTGCACTGTGCAGTTGGATTCATCAATAGACCAATTCCACCATTGCCACTATCATCTGCTGACGCGAGGGTGAGTCGCCAACCACCCCCCATGTCTTTAATCAGAACCTCATCAGTCTGTCCAGTCTGCATTCGGTGCTCTTGAACACCCACTGCGCTAAGCGAAAGCTTATCTGCCAAGGCAGTCAGCTCACCTTGTCGCATTGGGGACCCGAGTAGGGTGTTTACTGAGGCTAGTCTAGTAACTTGCCTCAGATTCACCAATGGCTTTGTTGGTTGGGGTGGAACATGAGAGTAGCCTCCAACTCCAGAATCCCTCTCCCCATCACAATGTGGCCTCCCTGGTGACCCAGGGTTTGGGCCAGAAACGTCAACAGGAAAGGGACTCAAAGAATTGTTTGCTGCTCTCTCTCCAGTAGAGTGTGAGACAGGCAGCCAGTCAGGAGATAACTGACGCCTGTGAGGCCGATTGTGTCCGGTAATTCCACTGGCCTCTAGTGGCTGGACCTCCGCATTACTAATGTAATCCATAGTGGTGGTTGGGGGGTGCTTTTTTGCCGAGTCAGCTCTCGGGGCAAATACCACACCCTGGTTTGCCATTCCACAGGGTGGGTATCGCAGTGGAGTCAGATATGAGGCCCATCACCCATATCTACTCTGGCGCACATGACCCACCATTGGCTGTGCAGCAGCTCATCTGTTGGGTCATGCCCTGTACCCCTGCTGCCAGGTGCAGGTCGCAGTGAAGTGCACTCAGAGTGGACATGAGAACACTCTACTCCTGACCAGCCATTGGTAGATCACCATCTGCCTGGCCAGGCCATATACCCCTGCAGCCAAGTATATGGGTCCTTAATCCAGGACCAAGGGCGTCCTTATCCCAGAACGAAGGGGGTCCTAGTTACAGGACCAGATTTGCCCTAGTAAGAGGGTCTATGCAGCTACAGGTGGCACCTCCTTTATGCTGCATGGAGGTGGCAAGTTTTCTTGATCAATGACCTAGAATACCTGACCTGACTTGAACACCTGAACATATACACCTACAGCTGAGTATATGGTCCTTAACCCAGGACCAAGGGTGTCACTATCCCAGCACGAAGTGCTAAACTGAGATCTGTCATGCTAACATCAGATATAATAATAATAAAATGGTAAGCTAGAAGTACTGACACCACAGTACTGCAGTACAGTAAGAGCACTAAGTTGTAAAGTACACCAGTACCAACAGAACGGTATCACCATCGGATAGAGATAACACGAAGGGGGTCCTAGTTACAGGACCAGAGTTTCTCTTAATAAGAGGGTCTATGCAGCCACACAGGTGTGCACCACTTTTATCAGTTTATGCTGCATAGAGGTGGCAAGTTTGATTAGGGGACGTTAGTGCCCATGAGACGTTAGTGCTGGGGAACCATTTCTGCAAGTGAGATGTTAGTGCCCGCGAGACATTAGTGCCCGAGGACCTTGTCTGCGAGTGAGATGTTAGTGCCTACGAGTCATTAGTGCCCCCACCCCCCCCCGCACTGAATTTGGAAGTTAGTCTTAGTATAAGGCAATCCGTTTTTCTTCTTACTTATACCCCACCCCATTCAACCAAAGTCATCGACAATGGCCTCCTCCATTAACATTCACTAATTTAAATAATTACCTAATTAACTAACTAAAAGTACTACTTTACTTTTAATTCGTCTAAAAAATGTCAGACAATACTGTATAGTACTGAACCTTGTTTTTTTTTTATTACACACACTGTCTTCAGTACTACTACTAGGTCGAGCGAACTCGTACAGTGGAAATGAGATCCTTCCAGCCTTCCCGATTCTCCATATTTGTCGCAATTTCGTTTCTCCCAAGTTCAGTAACCCTTTCAAGTTGATCTATATATGTTATGGCAGGTCGTCCACAACTACGCTTTCCATGAGTTGGTTGCCAGAGAAGTAGATCTGGTATGACCTCATCTTTACTTCGTCAGCAGTGCCCACTGAATCTTAATCTGCGTTCACAGAGTGTGGTTGATACAGGTGGTATTGTACCATAAAGCTCGGCGTTTGTCATGTGTTGTCTCCAGCTGGTGTTTAGGGCTGCCCTTAGTAGTCTTGTGTATCAACAATCAATTCGTTATTCTAGTGATTTAGTCAGTGTTCAGGTCTCACCCCCGTATAAAAATACACTTTCCACTGTGGCCCGAAAGAACTTAGTCTTTAGGTGCCTGGGGAGATCTGATTTCCAGATGGTATCCATTTTTGATAGAGCTACCCAAGCCTTTGCTTTCCTAACTTCTATGTCCTTTTTGCTACTCTCTATCCATGATCCAAGGTACTGGAAGTCATCGACCTTCCTTAGTTGATTATTATCAATGGTTGTCAAGTTTCCATCAACATTAAAGGTCATGAATTTGGTCTTTGTAGCATTTATATGCAATCCAACCTCCTTAGCAGCCCTTTCCACTTTATTTAGTAGAAGCTGTGCATCTGCTAGCGTATTAGAGAGCAGGGCGATGTCATCTGCAAAGTCTGTGTCTGTGACTGTAGTTGCCGGATATCTACTACTTCTGCGTTCTTGAAGTGTGAATCCCAGATCTTCACCCTTTGTGGCCGTCCTCATTGCGTAATCCAGCACAATTACAAATAGTAATGGTGCTAATGTGTCACCTTGCAGTACGCCAGCCAGGATTGAGAAAAATTCAGTTTCACCATCTGGTGAGAGTACCTGCGCTTCTGTGTCACAATATAACAAACAATACAATGCCAGCAACAATTACTTCTGGTATTCCATAAGCTCTTAGGATTTCAAGCATTTTTACCTCTATGGATGGAGTCGAATGCCTTCTTGAAGTCCACAAAAGTCATAACTGCGGGGAGATTCTTTGACTTAATTCGTTCAATCAGTCTCCGTAGTGCAAGTATCTGCGCTATTGTTGATCTACTTGGTCGAAATCCGTTTTGGCTCTTACGCAGTAGTTTCTCTATGTGAGGCCTAATCCTATATAGAATCATTTTATTGTATATTTTGGCAGCTACCACAAGCAGACAGATCCCACGATAGTTTGTTGGTATGCCGAGGTTTCCTTTCTTGGGGAAAGGCTTTAGTTTACCTTTAGTCCAAATTGGTGGTGGCTTTTCCCCTTTTAACATCCGGTTGCAAACATTCAATAATGGTCTGTTTAGCACTCTGGTTTTCCATACCTCCGCTGGGATTTCATCTAATCCACTCGCTTTATTATTGGACATTCTTTTAATGCTTCTTTGGAGTTCGGCAGGTGTGAAGTCCCCTGTTTCTATAGGTAGTGTCTTGTTATATATTTTCCTTGTAGGGCTGACCTCGATGTTTGGTGGCTGCCCAAGCAAGTTGGTGAAGTGATTTTTCCACTTCCCAACACATTCTTCAGGACTATCGGCTTTGAAACGCCCCTTTGCACAACTTTTCTGACCAGATACCTCATTTACAGTTCGCCAGGTAAGTCTTGATTGTTGCTGTATGTGAGCAGTTGTAATTGCTTCAGTTTTATCCTGTATGTACTTTTTCTGGATGATGTTGTACGCCAATTTAAGATCGTCCTTAGCTTTCTCAACCTTGTTAATATTTTCGTTTGTTGGTTGTTCGGTTTTAACTTTGTAGGCTATCTTAAGATCTTCTCTCTTACAAGTAACCTCAGAGTTTTGCCATGGCACATACTGTTTTCGTTTGGGTTTCTGGGGGATATGCCTCTTAGCTGATTCCTTGTGGGCTGTTATTATATTCTGGTATATTGAATTGGTGGATTGGTCTTCATCCATTGACTGAAGTGCTTCAAAGCGGTTTTCAACTTCTACTGTATAAGCATCCTTTGCAGCATTGTCAGTTCTGAGTTTCTCCCAGTCATATTTGATTTGCTTGCTTGTCCTGGGTTTGCTGGCTCTCAAACTGAGTCTCAAACTGTCTTCAGTAAAGTTCAACAAATTAAGTATACTCAATCAAAAGTAGGTTATTTATAAACAATCAAACGCTTTGATTAATCATCATTCCTTGACTTTACTGCAAAATCAAATAATATAAATGCTACCATGTCTAGCTGATTTAATACATTTTTTAATCATAAAACATCCATGTTGAAATTAAAATGTTGAATAACGAGATGCGGGAACTAAAGACTGGAAATGACATTTGAAGTTTGAATAAAGTAACGACTTGTTTGCATCAGCAGGAACTAAAGAAGCGGGAAATGTCTTCCTGGCCTGTTGTATTTATTACATATACTAACTAAGTCGCTAGGCGGGCACAAATGTCTCGTGGGCACTAATGTCTCGCGGGCACTAATGTCTCACGGGCACTAACGTCTAGCGGGCACTAAAGTCCTATGGGACATTAGTTCCCGCGATAATGCGACTAAGTGCCCGCGGGCACTAAAGGTACTGAGACATTAGTGCCTGCGGGCACTAATGTCTCGCGGGCACTAACGTCCCAAGACCACAAGTTTTCTTAATCAAATGACCCAGGATACCTGACCTGACCTGAAATACTTAAAATGATATATTAAATTAAAAATTATTTCTTAGATGAAGATGAATGTACATTGAACACAGACAACTGTCACAATTATGCTGACTGTTCCAATACTGATGGTGGATTTAGTTGTAGTTGCAAATCTGGATATACAGGAGATGGTATCACTACATGTATAGGTAATAAAGTTTCCATTTAATAAATTTTTTGTTCATATCTATATGTAATTTTTTATCCGGCTTTTCTCCACAACAAATAGACCCCTGAGTGTTGACTTCTTTATAGGCCATGGGATGCAACAATTTTTAGTATTATTGCCTACCGGTACCACTGTTTATACATCAGTATATTACAACATTATAATCTTGTAGTCAAAGTCAGGCTTCATTAACCAGTACCTGTAAATATATTTGGTAATTGAATAAATACACCGGAACAGGCAGCTTTCATTAGCTTGACTGACGGTTTTACACAATTCAGAAATTAGACTTTATTGCCTAATTTCTTCTTTAATACTTACATCACCTGCGTTCAACACCGGCTGACAGGCCTACGTCACAGACTGGCAGTCAGCAGGCCTATCGGTAATTGGACTCAGTTCACAGTTATTACATGTCAGTTAGCCTAGTCATGCCATCGGCTAACTCCATGGATCACTAAAGGCAATATAGTTCGGGTCGATTCCTCCCCTTTCCCCTGTTGGTTAGCGATGGATGTCTGACTCACGTCTCCAAGATGAACCACTTCCGGCTCCGTCGTTGGTGGTTGGGTTTATTCCTGTTGGGTTGGTATCGGGTGGTCTCTCTCTGGCTGGGATCTGTGTGTTAGCGCTCCTTTCACAGGACAGCCACATATAAGAATGTGTGGTTTTAACCCTGTAGTCTACCTGTGCACTGTGGGCTGTAACTCGCCACAGTCCCCCTTGATTCTGATTAGCTTTGTTCCTTCCTTTACTTAACCGATAATAATATTATATCACTAAAACTGTACGTCATCTTTCCTACATTTCATATCAAAGCCAGACTATTAATAATAATTTTATAAAATTGGGTTTAACAATTTTCCCACTGCCGGATAAAATTGTACACTAATGAAAGTTTCAACCTCAGGGTTGTGTTTCTTGTTTTTTATACTGGTATTTGTGTGCGATTAAACTTGTTTTCTCTGACTGGTATTTATATATTTTATCTGTTATTTTCTTGATAGAACATCAACAATTAGAATCAAGGAAGACTCGGTGCAGTTGAGCGCAAGGTTTTCGAGTCAGTTATTATTATTACAGTAGTTTGTCATGTACATAGCAATACATAGGCAGAATTTGTGTGCTACATGTTCTACTTTGATGTGTGTGCCTCTTAATCCGGTGATCTGGATTTGATGTATGTTGATATTACTATTATCATTTTAAACTATACTACTCCGGGCATCCACCAGGGCTTCGGACAAGCTCTGTGGAGTGGATACGTGCTTTGGTACGGGAGATGGTTTTCTTTGTGGATCACAGGAGTTTTTTTTAAAATATTTATTTTACAAATTTTCGACTCGACATGAGTCTTATTCATGCATTTATTTCCATAAATATGATTACTAGTAATCATATTTATGGAAATAAATACATGAATAAGACTCATGTCGAGTCGAAAATTTGTAAAAGAAATATTTTCTTTTTGTAAGATATTGGGTTTTATTTTGCTTTATAGCATATTATTGTTGTAATATAATAATATATATATATAATATATATTATTAATATAATAAATATATAAAATAATTAAATGAATAATATATATATTTATTATTATATTTTGATTTTATATGCAATTGTGATAATTAACCCATTATTATTATAGTTATTATTTTAAGATCCAATCTGACCCTTGTTCATATATCGATGACCAACCATACAATAATAATATCTGTAATAATCGCGTGTAATTTATTGAAACTCCACAGTTGCCATGTAATAACCATATTTAATATTATTTAAGTCAACATTTTCATCCATTTTTTCTCTAAGGTTGTCCAACAAATCCCAATGGGGATTATAACCCCGACTTACTTCCGGGTACAGAATGCGCCACGAAGGCTTCTATTGGTGATTGCACAAATGGGCAGTATTATTACATGAGAAGTGACTGTCCAACAACCTGCCAATATTGCCACGATGCAGGTGAATTAACAATAATTACGTAAGAGTGTATGTTAAATAGATAAGATACAGTAGTTTCATTTATTCTTTATGTAAAAACACTAACAAATACACCAAATACACTAACACAGGGTATTGTCCAAATAACATATAGAATTACCTTTAATATTGCTTTTTCAGATTATTTCCAAGGGGGTTTTGAAATATTTTTGACTTAGAAACTCAGAAACAGTAGTTATCGAATAATATTTGCTGATGTTGTCAATTTCACGTCCCACAGTAGTTCACGTTCGTGGTTTTAATGGTCAACAGAAGGCGTAAACTAATAGTAATGTTTGGCAAGGTGGCGCAAAGCTTCTACTCTAGAATCCATCGTAATATGTCAATGCCCACCCAGTCTTGTACTTGATCTCCAAGACGAACCTTTTTGCGCTGCATGTAGCGACTGAGCATCCTGAGTTCTGCCTTCATCAATTTCATCATACTCACATATGGCTTCCAGATCAGGTTCCGACTTGGAAAGCAATGATGAGATCGACAGGAATCCAAATTTCTTTGCAATTATGTGCAAACTAGAAGTGCCCTGTTCATGTTCAATCTACTGGCGCATTCAGTCGTTTATTTCCAACTGGTCCCACCGCACTTCTGCTTCAACACAGCCCAGCATCGTGAGTGAGTTCACCATCCATATGCTTCCTTCTCCGCACCCTATGATTGATTTCAATTCCCTTTTCTTTGCAAAATCTCTTTGATGCTTCATCAACAATCATGTTGCGTTCTTCATCAAGAAATTCGACAACTTCTTAGAGGTGTTCCACACGCTGGTCTAGGGCGAGACCCTTCTGTTGTAAATACGTCTGTGCAAGTTCAATGCGATTGAAAATTGGCTTCCAGAAGGCTAGGTAACAAGGGAAAGTGTAACTCAGCACTGATGCGATGAGGCTTGTTGCACCGCTTATGGTTTCTGGTGTTTCACCGGCTCTAACATTGTCACACAGTTCACCCAAGGCATCAATTACATTGCTCATTTTATCATGAAGCATTGCAACTGCTGATGCACTGGCGGTCCACCTGGTCTCCGATGCTCATTTGACCCCAGTGTTATTGGTTTGTAACAGTAGGACAGCCCAACGGTGATTTGAAACACTGAAAAATGAGTACAGAGCATCAACAGTTCCAAAAAATTTAGTAGCTTCTACCGAATTGTTAACCCCATGGACTCCAACCTAATTGAGGCAATGATTTTGGCAAGGGGTCTATGATGCAGAGGGGTTTATTGCAAGAATTCGTTGTTGAACACCACTGATTAATCCAGACATATTAGAAGCATTATCATAGCATTGTCCACTAATATCATCTACCACAATGTCCGCATCTTGAAGTGCACTCATGATCAAGGCCGTCTGTTCCTCTGCTGTTTTTCTATCAGAGGCAATGAAACCAAGAAACGATTCTCGAACAGTGACAGTTTCGGTTTCATCATCTAGTTCAACATATCGGAAGATACTGCATTTTGTTCCACGACTGAGGTCTGTTGTTTCATCATGAGTAACTGTGTAATACTTGGCTTTCTTGATTTTCTGTACAATCGTCTTCTTGATGTTATCAGCCAGTAGTCTAATAAACTCATTTTGAATTAATGGTGAAAGGTATGTTACTTGCCGCAGCTCACCTAGCTGAATTCGTATTATGTGCTCTCGCAACACATGAGGGCTCAAACGCTTCCAGGTATTGAAGCCATCTTTGCTAGTAAATCCTCCAGGATGAACAGTTCGAGGGTTGCCAAATAGCACACAACAGAAACAGAATGTAGCATCCTTCGATGGTGGAATACATTAGCCATTCCCGGTTTACTTAATCCCCATTGTGGAGTTGTTTGACAAACCACGAGGAATCAAAATGCCGACCATCATTACTTGGTGGGAATGCAACGGTCCTTGGGTTACTGTATAGTCAGTGAGGTCACCATGAGGTGGATATGGCCGCATACCTATATCATCAGGCACTCAGATTGTGACAAGCTCTTCCGCATCTGCCACCATCTCATTGACTGAGTTTCATCCTTATCCTCTATATACTCTTCTTCCATCTCATTATCGTGAGTTTCATCGTCATCTTCTGCAGCCTCCTCCACCATATCACTCTCTTGAGTTGCATATTCACAGTCAGCAGCAGTGTCAGTTTCTTTGTCATCTTGCATTGGTGGATTGCGGACAAAGAATCTTGCAGCCACATTTGCGGCGGCCTTATCCTGCAAGGCAATTTCTGCTTTGCGCTTTCGAAACGAACCACCTGATCTTTTTTTGGGTTTCGTTAGTGAGGAGGATGACATGCTTCAGTCGTTCACAACTCTTAAATTATACTCTTTGATATTCAATATCAACAAGAAGGACAATAGGAATTAATCTTAAAAATACATTTAATTACATTAAATTACTTATTTTAATAATCGGTTATTAATATATTTTCATTTAATTACTTATTTTAATAAGTAATTAATATATTTTCATTTTATATTATTAATTTAAATTTAATATTATAATAATATTTTATATTTTATTATATTTTTATATTTTTATTATTATTATTATATTTTATATTTTTTATAATATTGCCAGCGCATTGGATGGGAGCACTGCCCACAGACACAATACCTGCCCACACATAATACCCAGCCTGCTACTACTCTAGTTTGTTACCGACAACCAATAGAATCAACCCACGCTCACTTTACTACTGTATGTTTACTTCTGGAATGAATATATGACATGGGCTAAGGCTACAGTAGATATAAATAACAGTAGATAATAGCAGATACTAGCAGATAATAGCAGAATTTTTATTATGAATTTCTTTCGTTTCGTGTTTCATCCCACAGGGGTGACGCCACTGCCATTTGCTTATACTACTGTATTAGTCCGTTCTAACTTTTGTCTGAATATTTTCTCCTATATCTCCTTTGAACCCCCCCCCCCCCCCCCCCCCCCCGTGACCTTTGCTTATATAATTAGGTTTTTTATACAGTTTTTTGGTATACTGTAGTTATCCATTGACCGTTGGTTATAGACTATATACGTAGGTCCTATAAAACCACCACCACCCCCACCCCCCCCCCCCCCCCCCCCCTCCCAGCCCTATATAGTCTGAGTGTGCTTAGGCCTACTGTCCGCTAGTTTGTACCAGTACCAGTCGTATTTTTTATCAAATCTAGCGTTGAATAAAGGGCTGTGGCCGCAATATTCGCTTATTTATATTATTTTTTGGTTATAATATTTTATTGCTTGTTTATAATATTTTTTGCGATCATAATGATACTAACGGTAACCAGGGCCAAGTAGTTAAGTTTTTAAGAATTATTTAAGTTGATTAAACTTACGATAATATGTTTTGGTTTATTGGAATTTGTATTCTCTGTATTTGAAACCCGAATAGGCCTATGTTAGTAACATTAATATTTGGTTTAGGATATTGTATATTTTGTCACGCACCAAGTGGCGCATTGTTCTGGGGCTGGAGGATGACGCTGGATTGCACACACCCATATCAACCCCCCGGTTCAGTGGTACATCTGTACATTGCTACACAAGCTGGCAAACCAAATTAAAACACAATATTTCAGATTTACCACCCTTTTTGCCTTTAGTATTTATTGACTGTTGGTGGTGGGCATAAAAGTTGTATGTAAATAATGTAAATTAAATGTCACAGTTGTGGGTGTAATTATGAGTCTTCAAATAAATTCTTTGTTCTTTCTAAAAATTTATTCTTTGTCAAAGTCTGCGATTTCGACTGCTGACTTACTGTACCTTCCAAATTAGTGAAAGATGGGTCTCACAACTAGATTGTTTTTTCTGCACCAAATGCTGCATAGAGTTAATTAACTCATTACACATTTTGCCAATCGCGAAATTAACGAATCATGCAAGACTCGTATTTTTGATCCGATCTGCTGGTATCGATACAATCGTGTTGTTAAGGTGAGCATCCGAGCTCGTGTAAAGATATAACCTACAGTAAGATCCATTTTAATCGATTTGACAGGCTGGTTGCAGCGGCTATAATATAATACCAGGGACACCGGACAACCCCTCCGATTTACTAAGAGGATTATAACCATAGGGAAGTTGATTCATTGCTGAAGATAGCAAAGCAGAGTCTGATGAAAAAAAAACATCCAATGTTGTAACACCCAATGGACAACATCAGTGTACAAGTGATAAATTAACTTGAATGTTGAAAACTAAACTGTTGCAAATTTCATCATTTTTCATAAAGAATGATGCAGCTCCAGTCAAAGTGAAGAGATTAGTATGGAAAGCTGCAACTCAATCTGCGATTCTCTACAGCTGCGAAACATGGCTGTCCCAAAATCTCAAACCGGTTAGAACAGCATACATGCAGACTCTCAAACAAATGCTCCGCGTGCAAAACTCAATGCCTAATGATTTAGTAATTATCGAGCTAGGAGTTGAATCGGCTGCCACTCTTATTTGTCGAAGCCAGTGGAAGTTCATCGAATCCATAGTTAAACACGAGTGGTACCTTAACACCTACCTACATCAAGTACTACTATGTAGAGATGGCATTTACCGTCAAGTCGTCATTGGGTGTGTATATCTCACATGCCACCCTGTATATTCGACGCCAAATGTCTTTGAGCTAAGCCGAATCGCGATGGAACGATTCCACCATATTTGCAACCATATTTGCCGAGATATTTGCGACCATATTTGAGGATATTGTGATCCGACCGTATTTGCGGAGTTCATGGTCAGTGTTTTTAAGACTTTAACACCCTAATCAGTATGTTTGCTTAATTGATTTGCTTGTGATTAACTTTGTTTAGGTTTATAATGTTTGTTTAAAAGTATATTATAATCTGTTGGTAGTGTGGCGAGCTTCTACACTGATTACTATATAGTCATTATTTTTGACTCGTCGTACAGTTTTTATCTTGTGTTCTTGTTATAATTATTGTTAGAATTTGTTCAAAATGTTGACGTGTCAATAAAAAATCTATCAATCTATCTAAGGAGTAATATTATTATTACAGACCAATGCACGGAGAATCCATGTACCAAGGATAATGGTGGCAACGCTGATTGCACCAACGAGCCTTTTGATCATCTCAACTACAACTTTAGAACATGCACATGTAAACCCGGGTATGCTGCCAAGCCGAATACACAGCCAGAGTGGCTCTGTCTACTATTTGCCGCCTCCAACACCTGCAATGATGCTTACATGAAATCTTACTGTGCTACTACCTGTGGTAATTGCCTGCAACGTAAGTTATTGCTTATCAGCAATGGAATTATTATAATTATACCCTATTAATATTGATGTGATTGTTTACAGGTGTCACAGGCGAAAATTCCCCCCGGGCATTTTCGGGAAATGCCTACCAAATGCCTAGCACCAAAGTCCCAGAGCATTTTCACCCCTGATTTCGATAGTGGCGGTCTGAAACCCAAATTAAAACTGCAATGTAACGCTAACCCTAAGTCGTGAGGCTCTAATTGAATAGTTATATATAAAAAAGAAAGACCAGCATCCGGCTGTTATCTTTATTGACTTATTCAAGGCCTTTGATTCAGTCTCTCGCTCACGTATGTTCAGCATACTTTCATTATATAGGATTCCTGATGAAATTATTGCAGCAATCAGATCAGTATACGATGGTTCGACAACATTTGTGTCTACTGTTGACGGTGACACAGAACCATTTGAAGTGTTATGGGGCATCCTCCAGGGAAACACACTTGCACCATCCTTGTTCATAATTGTGGTTGACTATGTTCTACGCATGACCTTAGATCATCATAATGATGATGGGGTGATGGTAACTCCACCTACTGGCTCCAGAAGTCGATGAAATCCTGCCAAGCCTAACTGATCTAGACTTTGCTGATGACTTAGGAGTACTCTCAGAATCACTAGAGACTCATCAGCTCATTAGAACATGCTGCTTCTAGTGTTGGTCTTTTTATTAAATCCAAAAAGACCAAATTTTGACAGTTAACTTTTGAAAGTCCTCAGCAAATCTCTGACCGGATGAGCATAAGCTCAAAGGATGGTATGCTTGAGAATGTGAATGACTTCTGTTACCTGGGATCATGGATCCAGAAGTCAGGTGAGGACCTTCGAATACGTATAGTCCATATCTCACTCTGAATATAATTTCTCAAACTGGGTATCACTTCTCAAACCTTTTTACTAATGATAGTCAACGGAGAATTTCGGTAGGTAAGAGTGAGGTAAGAGTTGAGAAATCAGAACAATGCACCCAGCTCAAACTTACTCAAACTAAATAGTGGCACCACAGTTTGAGTGATTTGACTTCCAACAGTGCCATACTCAGCATTACTGTACCTGTACGGGATGGATATTTACTCTGGTTGTGTGAGACACCACATGGGGAAGGGGCCTCTGTCTGCTGCTCTTGACTGGATGGGTTGAGTTACTTAAGCTGGACAGGCCGGCTTGCAGTGTGTATCAAAAAAGAACTACCAATCACACCGTTCCTTTGTGTGGGCTTTACTAGAATATGTTCTGTCTCAATGACGAGCAGAATTTAACATAAGGGGGAGTGTGCGTTAAATACACAGCTCGCTGCATGAATGCTACAATGGGGGGTTACGCGAGGTGGAGTTTGGGTTTGAGTAACCCAGACAGGTTTGAGTTAATAAGATAAGAAAAAAAATAAGATACCCAGTTTGAGAAACGGTATCTAGAATGCGATAGGGACTGTAAGGGAAAGGCATGGGCAGCCTTGAATAGTCCTTCCAGGATTTGGAAGTCACATAGAATTAATTGGAAACTTAAGGTTATTTAGAGCAGCGGTAGTTCCAGTACGACTCTATGATGGGAGTCCATGCTGGGCTCTAACTGCTGAGGACACCAAATCTCTGGATTGTACATTCACAAGAATCTGTGTTCACTGTGTCACAAGTACAATGCACACATCTCCAACCAGACACTATTAAACATTGGAGGTGTCTCATTGATTCCCCCAAGCTTGACACTAGAACAAAGTTGTCTCCGCTTTGCAGGACATTACTTTCGCCGTGAGGACCAGCCAGTGGATAATCTTGTGCTTTGGCAGCCTCATGGAGTGAATAAGCATGGTGGACACTGACCAGCCCATGACCTTCTTTAGACGCATCTTAGAGGACACTGGCCTTGAAGATGCGGATCATCTAGCAAATGTCGTCTTGGGGGATAGGGAGTTGTGGCGGCGCAAATTTGTCGACAAGCCGGTACAGCATTCTTAAAACAGCAGCAGCAATGCAGCATGCAGCAATACTCTTAGTAGTATGAGGCTGTAATCTAAGAAATGATGTGGAATTTCTTAGATTAGAGCCTCATGATTTAGGGTTAGGGTTACATGACAGTTTTAATTAGGGTTTGAGCCAGGCCAACCATAACAAATTACTAAACAAATAAACCCAAGTTAAAGTGCTGTACGGTACGCTAGGCCTACTCCAGTATTATTATACTGTAAGTCTATATAGGGAGGGGAGGGGAAGGATTCGGCTAGAACACCGGTACTGTAATTTTATCATCATGCAATTATAGGGTATACAGTACGATTCTCAAAAATTAAAATTATAGGCATTGTTTTAAATGAATTTTGTATAGTGGCGCTGGCTAAGTCGAATCTGTAGTTTGTTTATTTATGTTTCTATAGCGCCGTGTTTAAGGCCGGAAATTCCGTTTTGCAAAGAGTGCACAGCTGATTCGATCTGTACTGACGTCTCAGACACAGAATACAGCTGTTCGTGTCCGGCTGGTAAAAAAATAAAGGGCCCAGACAGTTCTCCTGGAAGCTGTCAAATATGGGCTGCCTCAGGTAATGTTGAATACGCAGATTAAATTTGTTCCTTTAAGTTTAGTATGTCGTCGTTTTTCTAAACTCACGACCTCTCCAAATATTTTGAATTGGTATTTGTAACTGAAACTAGATGGTATTTGTTCGATCAAATATTTTAAAATCGGCATATTCTAACAAATCCCACATAATATATTTTGTTTATTTTGCAGGGGAATGTTCTAACAATCCAGGATACATGTGTAACTTTTGTGCTACAAGTTGTGGAACTTGTGTTGACATATAAAAGTATATTTCTGTCGCAGTTGCAGTAAAAACCGAAGTACAGTACAGTGTATTTAATTTATATACAGTACTGTACATACACACAGGTTGTCTGTATATATATATTATATAGTCTGTATATACGTAACGTAGTTCAACATATTCCCAAACTGAAGTAAAATACAGTAGGCCTAATATATTTATTATACAGTCATAGTTATACAGTCTAATCTTATCTAAATAATTAATTTATTGGGCCTTTTATGACGTTATGTAATATATATATTTTTTTCTTTTTTTTTAAATTTAGTGCGAATCGTATTTTAGTTAATTAAGGTGTAAATTTATGCACTACTATATTAATGAAATAATATAATTTAAATAATGATTTAATATATTTTAAACTATCTAAACTGACTATTTTGAAGAAAATCAAACTTTTTTCACCAATGGTTAAAAACGCGCCATCTTACAGCAGCTTTCCTGAAATCGTAAAATATTGGAATCACATCGTTTTTCGTGATAAATGGCAAATTTTTAGATGGATTTAAATGGATTTAAAATTCCAAAATTTGAATGTTCACTCTGTAGAGGAGCACGGTCTCTCAACGTTTAATATTTACATAGGTAAGCTAGGCAAAGCAGTCAATAAGATAAGTCAGTGGTACCGGGTTAGGTCAGATGGAGTTGTGTCCTACGCCATATATAGTGGTGAGTCTATTCGGGTTCGATGACCCCTAATATATATGGCCTCTACAACTCATCCTTCTTTGGAGCATAAGATTTGTACTGTTGTATTTAATAAACCACCTACAGAACTCAAGAAGCACGAAATAAACTTTGGTATTGTATCACTTTGGTACTGGTAACTTCCTTTATCGCATTAAGTCCATCATGTCAACAAACTTTATTCAAATTTCTAATGGCCTTCTAAAATCGAGAACTATCTCGGAACTACGTGAAGTCCTACAACGAGACAGTCTCAACCGCGTCTCCTTGTCATTATTTATTTTCGACTTGGTGGCAATTGTTAAATACAGTAAGTACAAAGTTTAGTTCAATTTAATCAAGGAATTAGCGAGTTATTAGAGTCAAAAATGTACCACGATGACAACGACAGGCAACAACTATTTATGGTACCCCTATGCTAAGGCTTCGCTCACTTCGTGGATCGCCCCATAATAAAAATTTAATTTTTTTACTCTATAGTAAAAAATAATTTGAATTCACAAAATTAACGGGGACAAAATAATTAAATTTAGAAGGTACTGTACAGTAGGTATTAAATTTTATTAACAAAAAACTTCAAAAAGTTGTCTGACATTTTTATGCAGGGTAGACACCCACATAAATTTTCAGACTAATTGCTCCAAATTTGTAGAAGTAGTAGGGTTTTGAAGTTGACAATTTCATAACAAAAATATTTGGAGATAATCGACCTTTCATTATACATAGTAATAGTAATTTCAATAGGATTCCCTAAATGGAAATTGTTATAACTTGAAACCTTAAAGAGCTATTAAATAGCAGTTTTCAGATTTGGAAATACGAATTTAATCATGCAGGCTCATTCCATGCAAATGTCAACCGCAGTGCCAATTTTGAAAAACTTGAATTATTGATTCTCATATCAATTTTCAGAACCAATATATGATGCGGTTTACGAATTTAATACAAAAAACCGCATCAAAATTGGTTAACTTTCTGAAATCTGGTGTTATGTCGTTTGCAAAGCACAAATATATGTATCTTTAATCTGGAGTACTTAGTTTGTTTGTGGTGCTTCCTGTTATGTGGTAAACAGATGTCCCGCACTTTACGTAAAGTGCGGGACAAAAAGTAGAAATATCAAAGGAAGTAGGGTAAGCGTGCATTTAGATGGAAGAACTTCAACTGGAATAATCATAACAGACATAATAACTTCATATCAATCTCTGATATTAAGACACTATAAAAAAATTCATGAAGATCACATATATTTTAGTAAATATCCTCAAAATTTTAATTCCTATTTTTATTAGTTTTTATACTCTGAATACTATTTGTAGGCCTGCCATTAACCCCTTCCTGGCTCTGGCTGGTGCGTAGGCCTACTGCAAAGCTCCCATTCAGTCCCTTACGCTTACATGATACGCTACTATAACGGTTTTATGGGTGCACTACAGTTAATTCCAGGTCTAATCAGGCTATCTATAATATGTATTACATTAGGCCTACAGTGCACTTAAATTGTAATTTTACATAAGCCTAATATAATATTGAACTGACTGGAGTTAATAATACATCAGGAGCCACGCTGTACTAGGGCTTAGGGTAAGGCTACAATACAAACAAATGATACAAACAAATTTGTTATTGTCGTGCCTGCTACTCTTCTGTTTTACTTACGGTAGTACATTAGTGCAGTAGTACAGGCACTATATGTTGGCCTCTATTTGTTTGTTTACTCCATTTAGGTGTGTTCGTACATTGGCAGTAGCAGAGCAATGTTATGCGCTATTTTTTTTCATCTTGGGGCCAATTTTGAGAAAGGAAAAACTTTGTTTCGTTACGTATCGCAATATTGGTATGCTGGAATGGCGTATTAAAGCCCGTACAGCCTATTTGTTGGTGGCCTATTAATTATATCCATAAATAATCCCCCCCCCCCCCCACCCCACCCCCACACTACTGTGCAGTGTGCTGTGCACTGTACTATAGGCCGGACCTCCAGTGGAATTGTATGCTTTATACTTGAACATTTACATGACAGGCAGTCACATGTATACATGTACGCAGTAGTAAGGGGCTTTACAGGACCAACTAAATTTGGTAGGTTAGGTTTAGTATTTTGGTTATGATTAGTTGCATTGTCTTGTTATTCATCTTTAAGTTCAAATTATATGTGGCAATCTCACTGACAAGTTTATAACTACCACTGATTTAGGCGGAATAATGTAATAATTACCGATTTAATGTGTTTATAAATGATAAAATCGCACGTGTCCCGCACTTTACAGTGAATTGTCCCACACTTTACATGTCTTTGCTGCACTTAAATTACTCCCCTGTTTCATTGATGTTACCTTCCAGCTTACTAAAGGCTAATTTATTTTCCCTACATATCTAGGAACATCACGGAACAAAAGTTTTCCCACTAACTTTACCCAATTCGCTGAACTTTAGCAAAGAATTTGACAGTTGAGAATTTCACTTTCGTACGCGTCCCGCACTTTAAAATTTTTGGAAGCAATAATTCTGACACATAAACTGCTGCAGGTTTTCCAAACTGCTTTTTTTTACTGAACCGATAATTGGTTTTTCTAAGAAACACAAGCACTATAACATTTTAGTTCATTTTCTTGATGTACAGTACTAAAGTATGCACAAAAAGTCGTATGAATGTCCCGCACTTTACATGGAATGAGCCTGCATCATAATAGATCATTAAATAATTTCGACATATTTTGGACCAAAATGGTGTAGCTCCTACCAACCCCCCCCCCCCCCCCCCCCCTCCCCCCTTAACTAATACAGCTATATAATCAATTGATAATGGCTTGTAGGCCAAAATATTTGGTAATAACATTAATTTTGTATGTAGGCCTACTACATACTGTATGTAGTCCTCCACTCACCAACAATTTCAATTCATTTAATTCAATCTCAAGCACAAACTGACAACCAAATAAAAGTAAAAGGTTTTTGTATTAAAGATTTACTAAATAACGGAAAATTTGTGCACCGGTAGAGGAAAATCTACAAAAAGTGAGAATTACTAAATAGAGTATTAAATTGTACAGATTTACTTCATACTATTAATTTAAATTTAATTTAATTTTTCACAATAATCGCAAAACAATAACACAATAACTAATTACATTTAAAATGATAAACTAAAGAAGATAAATTTACAATGTCCCTAATAATAATAACTATTTATTACAAGGAAAACAAAACCCGATATGTTAAAAGGGAAAACTATTTTTTTTATTTTGCATGTAAGGCCTATAGATAATTAGTTTCAAAAATAGCCTTATCAAACTTCATTGTTCGTTCAGTTAACGGTATTACAGCAGTAGAAGTACCGGTGTGCAGGGAAAAACTGAACGGAAAGAAAATAACAAATCCGCCATTTTTAGTTATATACAGTATAAAAACGCAAAATAATGCCTTGCGGAGTAAAATATATTGTTTATCTTAAGATTCAGAAAGACAGCTTGCATTGAGAACACTGATAATGAAAAGAAACGTCCATTTTAAATATTTGCTATAATTAATATTATACAGTAGCACAGGTGGTTTGATATTAATATAATATATTTATAAGGCGCCAAGCTTGTGTACACGTGTGGTGTATAGTAGGTCTACTCTTTAAATTACACCTAATGTATCAAAATAGAATATTAACTTCTTTGAATACCCATATTGAATTAAAATATTATAACTCAATGTGATATGTATGAGGGTGTTCTGTCTGGTAACATTACTGTGTAAATAAAAATAATGCCCGAATAATATAATAATAACATTAATGCGCTTACATATGCATGAACCTACAAAATACATATAATACAAAACAGTAATTAATTAGTTATATTCCTAAACAATAAAACGGTGTCTAACTGATTACTGTTCGATTGGGAGTAAATATCCGCATAGTATATGGAGACCCGGTGACTTTTCGTCCCAGACTGCACGGTACTGAGTTATTTGTATTATAATTATGATTATAAATATGACAAGTCGCACGCATTTTGGTAGAAGTGAAACAAACGATCAAATGAATGAATAACAAATAGTCCGGGGAAATAAAGTCCCATCCAGGGAAATAAAGCCCCAAACGAATCTTTGCAGAAAGGGTTCACCGGGACGAAAAGTCCCACGTTGAACTTCCCGTACAGTTGGCCCTATACCAGTTTAGACGATGTGTATTATAGTTTATATGACATTTATTTTAGTTTATAAGAAAATTAAAATCTTCGCGAATGTTTATACTCGCTGTTAATACTCTCAACTTTAAGTAATAATATTTCGATTACGGAATAATATCCAGTATAATATTAAAATAATTAGTATAGATTATGTACATTGTGCGTAAAGTAAAAAATTTAAAAATTCTGATCCATGTGGTTGTTACGCGAACGTTGTGAACGTGAAAATAAAGATAAGGGGACGAGAATGTAAAGTACTTTGAAAAAAGTGGCTAAAATTGTAAATGATACAAATGTTAGTCCGCAATGTTATTCATTCTACTCTAAGCTGCGCTTAGTACATAGCTACTGTATATAATGCCACGTTTATATAAATTTCCAACACTTGCCCCACTCTAAAAATAAAAATAAATCCGTTACATTACATTTTATTATACAGACAATTTGAGAGAAATCCATTTGAAAATATACCATACAGTAGATCTATCAATTCTTTTTAATAATGTCGAACTAATGTATGATCACCTCATACATCATTGGTTACTCAGTTTACCCTGTTATTACGGTGTCCACCATTCATTATTCAATGCTTGCGATGTCATCAGTCAACTCGTTAATCTGAGTCGGTAGTGTTGTTCCCAGATGTCTGACTGTCCCTGTCCCAGTACTCCTTCTTGCTTTTAGACTTGCCGGTGTACCTCCAGGGTTTCTTCTTCTTGGCCTTTTTCTTCCGAGTTTTTTCTCCCTCTTCCTCGTGCTCCTCCGACAATCCTCCCAGCGTAGCCAACGTCGGTACGAACGGCTCCTCCGTTCGCCAACCCCCCGCGCTGGTGATGTCGACCGACGCGCTCCGACGGGACACGTAAGCGGGCTTCGTTGACGACATCGGCGGTGGATCGTCGAACAATCCGTGATGCGTCGGGTTAGCGGGAGCCGCGTACGACGGCTCCGGTGGCAGTTTCACCCGGGTCGGGTACAACAGCTGACCTCCCCGTTTGAGATCGTCGTATTTCTGCTCAGCATCATGCTTCCCTTTAGCAACAGACTCGAGTTGTAGTTTAAGAGCGTGTATCTCTCCCTTTAAGTCATTGATGGTCTTCTGGAGGTTTTCCTTCTCCGATTTCTCCGCTCGAAAATCAGCTTCGTACGACTGGAAATAGAGGAATATAATAAATTGAATATTTTATGTATAAATTACAATTATGATGATAATTTTTGGACGATGAACGGATAATGGATGATGTATATTCTGATATTATACTGAGTGCACTGTAAATCTTTCTTACTGCATTTACTGTATGAGGTCAAGACTTACCTACCGGTTCGTTCATTCTCTCAATCACTTCATTTTAGTTTATCCTCTTATCTATTTTGTTCGCGGGGCCTTCGCGCAGCACGAGGCCCAGTTATGAAATACAAATCAAAATTGAGCAATTCTATCCCAAAATCGGTATTTAAGAAATTTCACCAAACCGCCAATAAATCAATGAAGAGGGGAAAGTTCCTCCCCATTCAACCTCCCTCCTAATCTGTACAAAACTGCTACTGTAATATCTTAGCTTTTCGAAGTCCACACACAAATTCAACTTTGAAAATTTATAAACTTTTGCCAAACAACATGTGTACCAAGTTTGGATAGATTACACAGAGGAATGGCCGAGTTATTAACGTTTAAAATAGGACACGGACAGAACAACAGACGCACCGATTGTGCGATTGAGTTAGTGGTACCCACCCGTGTGCTAAGCTCGCTTACTTTCGTGGCTCGCCCCAGTCTTAGCAGATCTGACTTGATAAATATTTTGATTTACATTAAAAAATAAACTTATTATAGCTTATTTTATTTATTATAACTTAATTCCAATATTCAAAAACCTAACTTTAGACTTAAAAGGTTGGATTATTCATCGATTTACTCATTGAACCCAAATTGGATTTTGATTTTATAAGTAGCAGTCGCAGTAACAACATGTTGTCATCTACCCACCCATATTGTTACGAAGCCGTATTATTGATATATTGCCCTCATTTGGTATATAATTATCGCTATAATTCGAGAGCTTCGAGCTTGGGGAACAATGTCAAGGCTTACAACATCAGCGGGATTGCGCAATTAATGGTAATCCTTTCACTTTAACTCTAAACTGAATAGTATCCCTCCCATGTGTGTGCTGCTTTCATATGATGTACACTACTGTACGCGTTCGGCATCCACCCCTGTGAGCTCTTCAGATCAAATGTGCAGCACACCATATCCACCCAGAAGATATACTGTGGTAGTATTATGCTATTCAAACCTTCACGGCTCTTACACTACAATACAGAACGAACTAACATACATCCGTTCTCTAGAGCTGTGCAGGTACTTTACATCATTAACTAAATTTTTATTTATAACGGTAACGCCCTAAGGCCACCATGTGCGTGCAACGGGTGAACTGTGTTTGACTGCCTCTATACAATCTCCGATCTCAATACAGTATATTAAACATTTTAATTCTATTATATATATAAAGCGCTTCCATGGCATAATATAGTTAATTTTCAATTTCAGGACCGATTTGGTATCAGCCAGGCCGTACTCAGGCCAGCAATCAGGCCTTTGGGATAGATAGGCCATGGCCATCAGGGTAATTGGTGCTATGGGGAGTTGGTGAACATACAATAATACTCTTAAGCTGAACACAACAGCTGATCGTAGTCGTAGAAATATCATCAAATGGATTTGGACATTCTTACGGTGGCTGAATTGTGCCACTTAATACTTTTTTTTATTTATTTTTTTAAGGGACTTTTTGGTCGACCAAAAAGTCGACTTATTGGTCGACCAAAAAGTACTTTTTGGTCGACCAAAAAGTCGACTTATTGGTCGACCAAAGAGTACTTATTGGTCGACCAAAAAGTACTTTTTGGTCGACCAAAAAGTACTTTTTGGTCGACCAAAAAGTCCCTTAAAAAAATAAATAAAAAAAAGTATTAAGTGGCACAATTCAGCCACCGTACATTCTGCACCATTATCATACCTAGTTTTATGACAGTATCTCCCGGACAGTAGACCCCTGGACAGTAGCCCCCCGGACAGTAGTCCCAAAGATAGTACGGCCTAGCCCCCCGGATAGTAGACCCCCGACAGTAGCCTGCGTACAGTAGCCCCCCGGACAGTAGCCCCCCATACAGTGGCCCCCCGGACACTAGCCCGCGGACAGTAGCCCACGGACAGTAGCCCCCCGGACAGTAGCCCCCCAGACAGTAGCCCCTGGACAGTAGCCCCTGGACAGTAGCCCCCCGGACAGTAGTCCCCAGACAGTAGCACCCCGAACAGTAGCCCCCCGGACAGTAGTCTCCTGGACAGTAGCCCCCCGGACAGTAGCCCCCCTTACAGTACCCACAAAGTCAGTTAGCCCCCGGATAGTAGCCCCAAAGACAGTACTACTACTACTAGGATCAGCATGCTGCATTGCAGCTGCATTTTTAAGAATGCTGTGCCGGCTTGTCAACAAAATTGCACCGCCACAACTCCCTATCACCCATGACATTTGCTAGATCATCCGCATCTTTAAGGCCAGTGTCCTTTAAGATGCGTCTCAAGAAAGTCATGGGCTGTCCACCATGCTTATTCACTCCATGAGGCTGCCAAAGTACAAGATTATGCACTGGCTGATCCTCACGGCGAAAGCAATGTCCTGCAAAGCGGAGGCGATTTTGTTCTAGTGTCAAGCTTGGGGGAACCAATGAGACACCTCCAATGTTATATAGTGTCTGGTTGGAGATGTGTGCATTGTACTTGGCACAATGAACCCGGCGTAGCATTCTTGTGAATGTGCCATCCAGAGATTTGGTGTCCTCAGCAGTTAGAGCCCAGCATGGACTCCCGTAGAGGAGTACTGGAACTACTGCTGCTCTAAATAATCGGACCTTAAGTTTCCGATTAATTCTCGGTGACTTCCAAATCCTGGAAAGCCTATTCAAGGCTGCCCATGCCTTTCCCTTACGTATTCGAAGGTCCTCACCTGACTTCCAGATCCATGATCCCAGGTAACAGAAGTCGTCCACATGCTCAAGCATACCATCCTTTGAGCTTATGCTCATCCGATCAGAGACTTGCTGAGGACTTTCAAAGTTAACTGTCAGAATTTTGGTCTTTCTGGAGTTAATAAAAAGACCAACACTAGAAGCAGCATGTTCTAATGAGCTGAGGAGCCGTTGGGCTCCCTCTAATGATTCTGAGAGTACTCCTAAGTCATCAGCAAAGTCTAGATCAGTTAGGTACTTGGCAGGATTTCCTCGACTTCTGGAGCCAGTAGGTGGAGTTATCATCACCCCATCATCATTATAATGATCCAAGGACATGCGTAGAACATAGTCAACCACAATAATGAACAAGAATGGTGCAAGTGTGTCTCCTTGGAGGACGCCCCATAACACTTCAAATGGTTCTGTGTCACCGTCAACAGTAGACACAAATGTTGTCGAACCATCGTATACTGATCTGATTGCTGCAATAATTTCATCAGGAATCCCATATAATGAAAGTATGCTGAACATACGTGAGCGAGAGACTGAATCAAAGGCCTTGAAGAAGTCAACAAAGATAACAGCCAGATGCCTGTCTTTCTTTTTTGATAACTCTTCAATTATCCTTCTAAGTGCCAAAATGGGCTCCATGGTCCCACGACCTTTACGGAACCCATTCTGATTTCCACGGAGCAGTCTCTCAATGGGATCCCAATTGGTCTTAATGCTCTTTGCAGCAGCCTTCACTTCTGCAAAAGAGATATCGCCAATGGGAATATCTGGGAGTACAGACTCAGACACTTTTACTTCTATAAAGTTATCAGGCAATACCCTGTCATTATTGAGGAGCTTTTCAAAGTGGGCTTTCCAACCATTGAGGCGATCGGCTGGTGATTCAGCCTTAACCTTGGTGGTTGGTTGGCTTTTCCGCCCAGTAAGCAGATTGATCGATTTCCATGCCTGGGATGATTGCCTGCTGTCGTCAGCATCATTGATGGCATCAACCTGTTGGTTTATTAGCTCCTGTAGATTAGCAGAGTACTGCCTGTTCAGGGACCTAGATGCAGCCTTAACTGCATTCTTGGCCGCTGTAGACTGTTTGAGTCGGGACTCTTTCTGCGCCTTATGAAGGTCATTTCGGCACTTCTGAATTTTGTTGTCAGTCCAGGGGGCCCTTTTCCTGTTTCGAGGGTATACAGGAACTGTTTCTGCAGCTGCTAACTTAACTGCTTCTGTAAAAGCAGTATAGCCCTCACAGTGATCTGCCGCCTCAGAGGCAAGAGCCTCATACCTGTTGCTCAGCTGTAGTGTGAAGCTGGATCTCACACTTGGCTGTTGCAACAGAGAGGACCAGTCATGCCGCGGAAAGGCAGATTTCGTTGTTCTGCTAGCACGCAGACTAAGTCTTACCTTGGCCACAATAAGGCGGTGATCACTGGAGAAGGGTCGAAGTGTAAATGCATTACAGTCTTGTATAGAGCTCCTGTATTTCCTACGAAACAGAATATGGTCTATCTGGGACTTGTGACCACTGGGTCCACTATGAGTCCATAGCTTTCCAGTTCGCTTCTTGAACTGGGTTCCAGCCGAAAACAATCCATTTCCAGAGATAAAATCCTGAAGATGGACAGAATTTCGGTTAACACTATTGCTATAGACCCAGGGCGATGTAGGTGATTGATGCAGACTTGCATTAAAGTCTCCCAGGAATGTTAAGAATGCATGCTGATCCACTCCATCATTAGCTGCTTGTAGATTGTGGTAGAAATTTTCCACCTCCTCTACAGGGGCAACACTAGTTGGAGAGTAGCACACAATCAGAACCACCTTAGGAAACTTCTTAGCCAGTCTTCCAGAACATGAGAAGTGGCAACGGATGTTGCGGTTAGAGATTTGGTCTATTTTGTCCAATGCTGCATGTGCAGTTGGATTCATCAATAGACCAATTCCACCATTGCCACTATCATCTGCTGACGCGAGGGCGAGTCGCCAACCGCCCCCCATGTCCTTAATCAGAACCTCATCAGTCTGTCCAGTCTGCATTCGGTGCTCTTGAACACCCACTGCGCTAAGAGAAAGCTTATCTGCCAAGGCAGTCAGCTCACCTTGTCGCATTGGGGACCCGAGTGTTAGGGTGTTTACTGAGGCTAGTCTTGTGACTTGCCTCAGATTCACCAATTTTGTTGGTCGGGGTGGAACATGAGAGTAGCCTCCAACTCCAGAATCCCTCTCCCCATCACAATCTGGCCTTCCTGGTGACCCAGGGTTTGGGCCAGAAAGGTCATCAGGAAAGGGACTCAAAGAATTGTTGGCTGCTCTCTCTCCAGTAGGGGGTGAGACAGGCAGCCGGTCAGGAGTTAACTGACGCCTGTGAGGCCGATTGTGCCCGGTGATTGCCCCCCGGACAGTACCACCCCAGACAGTAGTCCCCCGGACAGTAGCCCACGGACAGTAGCCTCTGGACAGTAGCACCCCGGACAGTAGTCCTCCAGACAGTAGCACCCCGGACAATAGCACCCGGACAGTAGCCCCAAGGGCAGTAAGCACCCCGGACAGTAGTCCCCCGGACAGTAGCCCACGGACAGTAGCCTCTGGACAGTAAGCACCCCGGACAGATGTTTAATGTTCTAGAACATTAGTAAAAAAGCAATTATTTTTTTATTTTCAAAAAATACTGAGCTAGTTAAAAACCACTAGATACAAATAATATATAGATATAAATAAGATAGATAGATATAAATAATACTACTAAGGTTCTACAGTAGAACATTTGCCAATATAAAAAAAACACTAAAAAACACGAGCTACTGACCTGTTGGCTACATACTGTCCCAGACCCATCAATATATATTACCAAGGTTTTTAGTTATTTTACGTGTTATTTACCGCGGTGTTTACCCGAAGCGCAGCGGAGGGCATGCATCTACTCCAAGGGCAACAAATGTCTTATCGCTTAAAGTCTTACCAGTGGAGCACCGGAGCTGTAATTTTGACATACAGACTCAGACAAAATCTGAAATCAATTGATGACTTACTGTACGACTTTATGAGTTGCCAGAGGAGCACGGGCCTTACCGCCCTAACTTAAATAAACACCCCCCATGAACTGCCTTGCCTATGGATAAACATAGATGGCTGGACTGGTAGAAGTCATAATCCAGCCAGTTACCAAACCATCAAAACGTGACCAAAAAGACCAAAACACCCTCGAACCTCAAATTTATGGATTCCCCAAAATCACCTCCCTATTACAAATTTTTAAACTTAAACGTGTTTGTTCGACTAGATACTACAGTATGTCTGATAAACAAACTGACCTACTAATAGGCCTACAGGTGACGATACAATTACTTAACTCCGCGTCTGTCTATGTCAATACGGCTACGGCTAACCAATGTAAAGGAACCATCAGTACTCAGGCTGAATGATATTTTATATGGTACCGTGAGGAGGGATGTAGGTTAGTTAAAAACTTAATGTGAGTTGATAATTTGCATTCGAACAATGTAGAATTTCGTTTCGACAGTAAGTAACCCATTAGTTCGGAAGCAGCTGTTTGGTATTGTAAGTAATTAATTCGGCATCCTGCTCCCCTTATTCCAGGCCTTATTAAATTTGTACAGCCGTAACAGACATGTTCAGTTATGGTTCATATCATCCTACGAGATTAAGCTTCTGCTTTCCCGGTCATAAACTATAATCACCATAGATTGGGGATTATAGATGTACAATTTGGGATTAGTTCTCTGAACTAACGATGTCTTGTAAAACTTCCTGTTGGTAGACACACAACCTATAATCATTGCAACACGTTCGTGGGGACTTCGCGCAGCACGTAGTCGACAAGCCTTGACATACGGTTCATATAGAGCAAATTGGGCATGTCTAGTTTGGACCCCATATCCCATGCTATAAATGTATTCATTCGATATACAATCATATGTTAATCCGCTAGGTGGTGTCAAATTGTTATTCTGCAATTTCGTACTTACCAGTGCAGCACTGTACAGCAGTACCGTACCGGTAGGCCTATGTCATTACTTCTGAGTCTCTAGCGGAACCCCAATTAAATGTCTTAACTTTTCAATTTCGTAAAAGATAGACTTCATTATTCTCTACAGGCCACCAAAATTTCAGCTCAGTAAAATGAGGCCTTCCCGAGAAATTTAACATTTTCTAAAAACCACATAATCTGTCGTAGCTGACGTCAGACTGCATGATTTTTCACCAAACTTTACAAACTTTCTAAACTTTCTCTCTACTACTTACCTACTAAGTTTGGTTCAATTCCGAACGAGCGATGCCGAGAAATTCGCGTTCAAACATTTACCAGACAGACGGACAGACAGACGGACATGCCCCATTTGCCCTATATGAACCGTATGCAAAGGCTCGCCGACTACGTGTCTCGCCCCACAGAGATCTTACACTCTTATAATGATTAAGAAATATCCTCTAAGAATCATGCATAGAGAAATTCCTGTAAATTTTAAATAGCATATGACTTCTTTAAATAAATATTTATAGTAATGATTAGTAATATCAAAGACAGTAACCGTGTAATTCCCCAAATTAATATTACCAATTCGCTAAATACTAAATCAAATTTCCAGTAATAATATTGGATTCCAATATAAGTATATTTGTTAAATATACTTACGGTTTTGCTTACTTCTTACTGTAGTGTTGTTCTTCTGCTCTGTGAAATGTTCCGCGATGGGAAATAATTTGTTTATAGTTTTTTCAACTTTATTTCCCTTAACCGATAACTATATACTTCTACACTTATGTTGCTTTTCGTAATTATACTCCTGTATACTAGTATATCCTGTATTATACTCACTGCTTAGTAAGAGTAACTACGTATAGTCAATCGTATGGCGGCAGTGAAGTGGATATGTGACTTCAAAGTTGTGCGGATATCAAAATGCAGTAAAGTTATGGGTGAACCTGTGAGACACGAATCACCGAGGCAACCCGGAAGGCACCTCGCACCTCTCTCTTGGCTATTACATTTACTCTTTTGACGTCGATAGGCAACACGAAAATGTAGTCTCTCTAATACAGTGGATTTCACATAAATTATTGGAGTATTTTACCATTGCAAAATTTGTGATAAATTTTCAATTTCTTACAATTAAATTTATACAATTATTATTTACTTTCTATAAGATGGCTGTCATATCCGTTTTGTTAAGACTGCCAGATTCATTAACAAATGTAGACTGACTAAAGTACATCTACCTACCTATATGCATCCATTTAAAGGATGTGAAGAGAAGAACGAGGTTTCACTTTTTGGTTGAAATTTATTGTAATTTTATTTATTAATTTTCTCCTTATTGAGTGTTTTATAACGCTTATTTATATTGTGTAAACTAAACAGATACTAATTGATTTATTGTTTTATTTAGATCAGCCATTCTTTATCCTGGGTTTTTAGTGAAAACTCGGTATTATTCACATGGAGTAAGTATATACTTCACATGGAGTAAGTATATACTTCACATGGGGTAAGTATATACTTCACATGGAGTAAGTATATACTTCACATGGAGTAAGTATATACTTCACATGGAGTAAGTATATACTTCACATGGGGTAAGTATATACTTCACATGGAGTAAGTATATACTTCACATGGAGTAAGTATATACTTCACATGGAGTAAGTATATACTTCACATGGAGTAAGTATATACTTCACATGGAGTAAGTATATACTTCACTTGGGGTAAGTATATACCGGTACTGTTCGCGCTTTTGAAGACCTTTAGCAGTTTAACCTGCCAAAATTTATATGTCTTTTAGTTAATTAAAACACCTTTAGCATACGACAATATTTTATGCTAATAAACAAAACATTAACCGAAGCCAGCCCATGCGCGATCATTCACCCGATGGATCTACACCCGGGAGGCTGAATTCGGATGCTTAAATTATTATTATTGCAGTGTAAGGTTGCAGTGTAAACCTACTGTATTATTCGATTGATCGTTAATAATTAATTTCTAACAGATATTATTGGCTTTCGGGAAATATTAACAGTTCCTTTAGGACGTGGCGCTCTATCTATTTAAACAGAACTAGGACTTATACTAAACGCAACGATACTGCTTATGATTAAAGTATAAAGCGCATTCTTTAGGAAATGCTTTGTTACCAATCACAATCATGCACACTATTCTGCCGACCGTCAGTAAATTTGATCACACATAAAGAGAGCAGCAATTGACTCATGTAGTGTCTGCTAAATAACATTAGATTCAATACACACCACATTAATATAAATCGCAATTGTTATGTATAGCCTGTCTCTCTAACCTGTAGTGTATCAAGAAAATTGGGAATTTGGGTGATTTATCCGTATTCTCCAAAGGGCAATAATTCATCAACAAATAGATACAATTAATAACTGACGGTAAATAACAGTACAAACAATATAATTAATAAGTAAAGTTCGGAAGAATAATATGATTACCAGTGAGTTAGTTAGATAGGTCGGTAGGTTGATAGGATAACAGTTATACTTTCGATAATTTAAGCAGTTTTACTAGAGTTCTTCCCAAAAGCCGGTGTTATGGCGAAAAATGGGAACACAACAACAGAATCATATAAAGAATCATATGACTACCAGACTATACGAGGATACCAACCACCCTTATTCCCCGAAGCTCCCGTCCAACACAGAGGATGAGCAGTGAGATAGGAAAATTCAGTTCAGTAGCTCTGGGATAGGTCAAAATCAACGCCCACTCAAATTCTATTGGCCGATACGGACAGCAAGGCTGAGGCAACCTCCCTAAGCTGGTTGGCCGATTAAACGGAGCCCAGATACCTTCGTACAGCACATCAGCCAATAAGCTGGTAGCTTGCACTATTTTAGCTATAGATCCCTTTTAGAGTATTCTAGCGACCGGGGGGGAACTGGCCAGCAAGGCAAACGAATCAGTTATCCCACAAAAGCTTTTACACCGCTCCCAGAAAATGGGATTTAAGTCTATAAAATATACAAAATCACAGTTTCTAAAATATAAAAATACTCTAAACAGTTAGTCTTTCTTGCGCGGACGGCGTTTACGCAGTTTTTTAAAGCTAGCAAGAGTCCTTTTCTCTTTGGGGCGAGCCACTTTACGAGGAGGGCTATAACTCCTGGGTGAAGGGTGCAATATGATTGCATCAGAAGGTATGGGATTACGATCGGTATATCCGCCGGTCGAAGTACCGGGTTGATTGACATCAACGTCCGGGGAGAGGGGTCTAACGGCTTTGAGAGCTCGTTTCAAGACAGCCGCTCTTACGGGTCCTCTACGAGTGGTCTGAACGAGGGCCGTGGGTGGACCATAGGCAGTTAGAAACTTCCTTGGTTTAATGGTTCTTTCCAACTCGCGTTCGCGGGCGC
>JAUCBJ010000529.1:0-38997 GCA_032718475.1 Nemertoderma westbladi | reverse complement strand
CACACACGGAGCAACTTGTTGCTGGACCCCCTCACACGGAGCAACTTGTTGCTGGACTCCTCACACGGAGCAACCTGTTGCTGGACTCCTCACACGGAGCAACTTGTTGCTGGACTCCTCACACGGAGCAACCTGTTGCTGGACTCCTCACACACGGAAACTTGTTGCTGGACCCCTTCACACACAGAAACTTGTTGCTGGACCCCCTCACACGGAGCAACCTGTTGCTGGACTCCTCACACACGGAAACTGTTGTTTCGCAATGTCTCTGAGAGTGTCCTGCTGCAACTCTTTGCTGAACCCCTCACACGGACACGGAGTAACATTTATTTCAGAAACAAAAGTTGCTCCGTGTGAGAGGGGGGGGGGGGGGGGGGGGGGGGGGGGGAGGTGGCGTGGCGTGGCATACTGCATCCCTGAAATAATAGGTCTAGCTCGTCGAAAGTACTGGTCCCCTGCTAAAATTATGTCCTCTTTCAGGTGAGACAAATAAAAATCAATAGTAAGTAGTTTTCGAGATATGAGGAGTTCCTGGCTCCCATGCCATATCAGCACCTTTCGGAATTGAAAAAATACTCAAAATACACCACCCTTCAAAGACTTTGGTATAGCCATACTATGCTTTTTTGGTTTGTTAAATTCATTATTAGTAATCGAAAGTGAGATTAGAAGCTCAGCTCAGCTCAGCTGTACAAGTTCACTGGCACTTCGAAATTCCAACTGAAACATTGGCCATTTCGAAAATAACACAATTTTATAAAACCATTGCCAAAAAACCTCAGTTTTTAAATTACAGGGTCAATTTACCACCTTTGGCTATTTGAAAATTTTGAGCTACTTGCACTTTTGATGCTCTTTTAGCATCTATTAAAAAATAAAAGATTCAATTTTGCTTCTAATCTCACTTTCGATTACTATTACTAATAATGAATTTAACAAACCAAAAAAGCTTAGTAGGTATGGTTATACCAAAGTCTTTGAAGGGTGGTGTATTTTGAGTATTTTTTCAATTCCGAAAGGTGCTGATATGGCATGGGTGCCAGGAACTCCTCATATCTCGAAAATTACTGGAGCTATTACATTTTTATTTGTCTCACCTGAAAGAGGACATAATTTTAGAAGGGGACAAGTACTTTCGACGAGCTAGACCTATTGTTTCAGGGATTATAACTAAGAGAAATAACTGGCCCACTAAATTTAGGGGCTTTGCAGCAGCTTAGCGGGTCGTATCTATAGTAGGTAATGATACATAGGGGTCATCCATAAAAGACGTCCGAGAAAATCCCGAATTTTTGGACCCCCCCCCTCCCCCCTGTCCGCGAATGTCCGGTTTTTGACCCCCCCCCCCCCCTCCCCCCTATTCGGACGTCCGAATTTTAGAAAATAAAACAGAAAACAAATACACGAATTATTGCTGTACATTGTACAAATAGGGGGGCGACTACTAATATTAACAGTACTAATATATATAGAAAACTATATAAAATACTGTAGTTTACGAGTCAGCTAGGAATGATTCCTCCCAAATTGGTGATGAGAACGTAGTGAAAACTGGCATCACATCCTCCCCATAATCCGCAACCTTCGCTTCATCATCACCTACTTTGTCCCGGCCACACTCTGCCTCAACGATGACCTGGCGACACGCTGCCTCAACGATGACCTGGCCACACTCTGCCTCAAATATGTCGGTCCCGATCACATCTTTGTCCTCAAATAACTCGCTATGCGACTTTCTATATAGTTCGATAAATTTATTGTATTCCGACATTGCTGGGAGTTATTACCGGTACCGGTAGCCTATTTATCGTGCAGCCTTAGGCCTGCCGGGAGTGGGCACTAGTAAAGAATAGGGGACCGCAGTACTGACCAGTACATTATCAAACTGAAACTACTTATTAGCCAGTATAATATAGCGTTACGGTACGGGCTTAATACATTGTAATACATGATAAACTTCACGTATACTGTACAGTGTACAGGTACACCCATCAAGGGTTAGGTTGGCCGTCTCCCCAGATTCTGAAACTTGAAACTGAAACGTTTACTTTCACTTTAAATATGCGGGGCCTAGGTGCCCATCCCAAAGTTAAGTTTAGACTACATTTGGCCATATGGGCTGCAAAGTTGACAATAAAAAATTTAAAAACAGACGTCCGAATTTTGCTACACCCCCCCCCCCCCCCCCCCCCTGTCCGTAAATGTCCGGATTTGGCCGACCCCCCTCCCCCCCCCTCTAGCTCGGACGTCTTTTATGGATGACCCCATATATAAAAATATAAAAAATGTATAATTATTTGAATATGCCGACTCCGGTCGGTTTAACCATCTGCTATTAGAACAGCAACATTACCCCAAGGACCACCCTAAGCAACATTACCCTAAGGACCACCCTAAGCAACATTACCCTAAGGACCACCCTAAGCAACATTACCCTAAGGACCACCCTAAGCAACATTACCCTAAGGACCACCCTAAGCAACATTACCCTAAGGACCACCCTCAGCAACATTACCCTAAGGACCACCCTCAGCAACATTACCCTAAGGACCACCCTCAGCAACATTACCCTAAGGACCACCCTCAGCAACATTACCCTAAGGACCACCCTAAGCAACATTACCAATAATAGTTGTATCCGTAAGGACGGCGGAAGGGTAAGGAGAAGAAATAATATGTCTGTGTGGCACTATAGTGTCCCATAATTTTTTTGCTAGCATTTCTTGTCTATGGTTTAGATAACTAACGCATGCTTCACATCATCTCCCTTAAAACAACAACCATTTTTAGAGGGTCGGAGCCCGAGCCCCACCCCCCCCCCCCCCCATCTAAATTTTTCCAAATTTCAATCATATGCTACGAAATTTCGTATGTTAATAGTTCGACAATTTTTCTTAGTGCTGGCAGAGCCGGATTTTCAATTTTCAAATTATTTAATTACAATAATCCGTTAAAAAATGCCCTATTTAGCAATATTTATCCATCTCTGCTGTCTTTAATTTTCGTATTTTCAATGTAATCTAGATATCATTAGAACCGCCTTTATCTGCAGATTCCGAATCAGAAAACCGTTTAAACATTGTCAAGGATATCATCAAAATACTAATGCGTAAAATTTGACACGAAAATCGATAAAATTATAATGGTTTTTAATCAATTCTAGAATATTAATTACGCATAATGAAGAAACAAGATAAAGCGTTTTAATTTAATAATAATAAATATTCAAGAATAAATACAAAAAAACATTAGAATTATAGCGATTTAAAAAAAGTAAAGCCGACGCCCGACGGAGATGGCTAAATATTGCCAAATAGACGATTTTTAATGACTTGTATCGAAATAGGTCAGAAATTGAAAAATCCGGCGAGGCCAGCAGTACGAAAAGTTGTCAAACTATCATCACACCAAATTACGTAGCATTTGATTGAAATTTGAAGAAATGAGGGGTGGGGGGGGGGGGGGGGGGGGTGGTGGCTCCGACTTGCTAAAAATGGTTGTTGTATTAAGGGAGATGTGTGTTTATGTTATTCGTTTAAGCAAAGCATTTGTATCCAGCAAATACCATTTGATACTATTTTGACTGGCTCTCAAACATTTTATTAATACAGCCAATACTTATAAAGTTGTATGTTACTCTATCATCTGGGTTAATTAATTGATAAACATTCCAGAATGTAATGTTTTCTTTATTTATGCTGCGCCAGAATATAATAGTAATCAATACAATCCAAGGCGTTCTAGAACTAGTTCTAGAACGCCTTGATACAATCGCATCAGAAGCAAAAACATACGAACTTTCGAACTCTCATATCACTTATTAACGGTAACAAACGTACACGTTTAAATTACAGACTTTTCCATATCGCTGCGATTATATCGAGTACAATTGACTGAGGGAGAGACTGCTGGTAATCAACTAAAAAGGTAACAGTTCCGTATAGCACTGCATTTTTATAACATAAATTATTGTTACCATCGCAACATTGTAGAGTTCTAGAACAAAATATAAATATTATACACATTCTAGAACATAAAATAAAATGACATTGGTACACCTTGGGTGGATTTTTATACTAGCTAGTTTTTGATATTTTTTTATAAATGTTATTATAGAAGATGTGCTAGACCATTTTTGATAAATATTTTTGTTCTAGAACACTTTTTTTGTGGTAGCTAGTGTTTATTTACTCCCTCGTATTTTTTTGAAAATGTAAACAAAATTTAAAAAAATGAATATAAACAGTAAACTGTTATATAATATCATCAATATTTTTGGTCATCAAAATATTCTGCAACAGTTTAAACCTGAAATATCAATGTTTTCACATTTTTTATATAATTTAAAAAAATACTAGCTAGTAAAACACTTACCGGTACCAATAACAAAAATAACACAAATTTCCGTATTATTTTAATTTCAAAAATGGTCACACAAGCTATACCAGTGCCTTCAGAAATTTCTTATAAATTAAATTTTTTAAATTTATTAGCTATTTTTAAATTAAAAAATAACTAGCTATATGTTCTAGAACATTATATTTTTTATTTTATTATGTTCCAGAATAGTATATAATACTTTTATATTGTTCTAGAACTCTACAATGTTGCCATAGTAACAATGATATATGTTTTAAAAATGCAGTGCTATACGAACTTTCGTCACAACAAAACATCCAACCTCCCCCAGGGCGCTCTTTAAGTTTGCCACCTCCTGGTAGAGTCAAACAAATCGAACCCCCCTCAGCAGGGCGCTCGTTAAGTCTGGCACCCCCTGGCTGAGTCAAGCTCATCAGCCAATAAACACTTTCAAAACCAGCAAAGCACGAGAAAGTTGTTTCCTCAATCGGCTTAAAAATATTGAGAGACTTATACTTCAACTTGAACACTTTCATAATTCCATGACTCTTTGTGACTTCACCATAATGGACGTGGTAATAGTTAAGTTTATAGAGGCGGTTACGTTTCATCTCAGTTATTCCCGATTTATTCAAACTCAACTGCAATTTACCATTACCCATTCTCCTAATCTCTCCCCAAAACGGCTTCAATTGCAATTTTGGAAATTCAAAAATTCCTCTTTTTTTATGTTTGTAGATGATCCCTTCCTTTACAAAGCTCAGTGGTTCATGGTAGTTCATGTCCTTTGCCATATTGCTCATGTTTTTCTCTCTATTAATGTAGGTGCACAATGTCAAAACATCTCTTGCATCGCTACAATGGATTGTACTTCTTTCTTCTTTTCCCGTGTCCGCATCTGTGTTAAAGATTACAATACCATGACCCTTCAGAGGCTCGGGCAACTCCCCGTCACTGGGTAAACAAACTCCGCAAAACCGATTTGTAGAATATATCTCGATTTCCCCTGATCTCATCGCCTTAAACCATGTTTTAAATAATTCTTTGTTTTTGGTTTTCAATACTTTCGAATTTTTTGAAAATATAGTATCAAGATTTGAACATTTTTCGAATTCATCTCTTCTGTAATTACCTGGATCAGTGGACGATACCAAAAACAACTCACTATGCAGATGATCCAGTCTTGTTATATGTTCCTCACTATGCAGATGAACCAGTCTTGTTACATGTTCCCACTCACTATGCAGATGATCCAGTCTTGTTATATGTTCCCACTCACTATGCAGATGATCCAGTCTTGTTATATTATGTTCCATTTCTAACAGTATCAATTACTTTCCACGTACCGACTAGTACACCATACATTTAGTTACAATACTTAACTTTCTTTGTTTTTGTTATTTTAGGAGGAATTTGATATTGATTTGTTCTCGTATTAGTTATTGTTACATTAACTCTGATCACTGGTTGCATTTCCCTAAAAACAACACAGTTTCTTTAGCAACCCAAGATGCCTATAATAATATTTTTTTACCTACTACTGTGCAAACACATACACCATAACCCTTAATACAACAACCATTTTTAGGGGGTCGGTGCCCCCCCCCCCCCCCCCCCAAATATTTTTCAAATTTCAATAAAAAGCTACAAAATTCGGTATGATGATAGATCGATACCTTTTCTTACTGGTGGCCTGGCCGGAATTTTTAATTTATCAGCTATTTCGATTCAACAAGCCGTTGAAAATCGTCTACTTCGCAATATTTAGCCACCCCCATCAGCTTTATTTTTCGTCTTTGGAATGTAATCTAGATATAATTAGATCCGCCTTCATCTGGAGATTCCGAATATGAAACCCGTTGTGAATTTCACCAATAACTTCCGGAGATATTATCAAAATACTAAGGTGTAAATTTATGTGACGTAAATCGCTATAATTCTAATGTTTTTTTTATTCAATTCTAGAATATAAATTATGGGTAATGAAAAAACAAGATGGAGAGTTTTAAACGATCAGCTAAATAATAATTAATATTCTAGAATAAAGACAACAAAACATCAGAATTATAGCGATTTACGTCACAAAAATTTACACCTTAGTAATTTGATAATATCTCCGGAAGTTCTTGGTAAAATTTACAACGGGTTTCATATTCGGAATCTACAGATGAAGGCGGATCTAATGATATCTAGATCTCATTCCAAAGACGAAAAATAAATCCAACAGAGATGGCAAAATATTGCAAAATAGACGATTTTTAACGGTTTGTTGTATCGAAATAGCTCATAAATTAAAAATTCCGGCCAGGCCAACAGTAAGAAAAGGTATCGATCTATCATCATACCGAATTTCGTAGCATTTTATTGAAATTTGAAAAAAATTTGGGGGGGGGGGGGGGGGGGGCTCCGACCCCCTAAAAATGGTTGTTGTATTAAGGGTTATGGTGTATTTTATTAATAAGGAATTCCACAAATTAATTTTATTTTTCTGGAACGTTTTCAGTCTCTTAAGTAATAATACAGTTGACTGTTGTTATCGGTAGGTAGCAAAGTAGCTATAAAAATCTACAGATAATTAATTAATTTATACCAGTGGTCGCTAGAAAAGAAAATTATTTATAATATTAAACCAAATTTACTAATTATCAGTTAACCAATGGACGCCTTTGTAACACGTTCGTGGGGCCTTCGCGCTGCACGAGGCTCAGTTATCAGATACAAATTATATATTTTAAGTGTCGAGGCACCCATTTATAAGAAATATTAAAACTTACCTTATGCCGATAGTATTGATACTAAATATTAATTTATCATGACAACGCCTCAACGAAATTATTTAGCTAATTATTCTACGAATTCTATTCTATAAAGAATCACGATTAAATACCGCCTGATTCTGTATTCCAACATAAACGGTATAGTGTTTATTAACTACTACTACTACTACTACTAGGATCGGCATGCCTCATTGCAGCTGCATTTTTAAGAATGCTGTGCCGGCTTGTCAACAAAATTGCACCGCCACAACTCCCTATCACCCATGACATTTGCTAGATCATCCGCATCTTTAAGGCCAGTGTCCTTTAAGATGCGTCTCAAGAAAGTCATGGGCTGTCCACCATGCTTATTCACTCCATGGGGCTGCCAAAGTACAAGATTATGCACTGGCTGGTCCTCACGGCGAAAGCAATGTCCTGCAAAGCGGGGGCGATTTTGTTCTAGTGTCAAGCTTGGGGGAACCAATGAGACACCTCCAATGTTATATAGTGTCTGGTTGGAGATGTGTGCATTGTACTTGACACAATAAACCCGGCGTAGCATTCTTGTGAATGTGCCATCCAGAGATTTGGTGTCCTCAGCAGTTAGAGCCCAGCATGGACTCCCGTAGAGGAGTACTGGAACTACTGCTGCTCTAAATAATCGGACCTTAAGTTTCCGATTAATTCTCGGTGACTTCCAAATCCTGGAAAGCCTTTCCCTTACGTATTCGAAGGTCCTCACCTGACTTCCGGATCTATGATCCCAGGTAACAGAAGTCGTCCACATGCTCAAGCATACCATCCTTTGAGCTTATGCTCAACCGATCAGAGACTTGCTGAGGACTTTCAAAGTTAAGTTGGTCTTTCTGGAGTTAATAAAAAGACCAACACTAGAAGCAGCATGTTCTAATGAGCTGAGGAGCCGTTGGGCTCCCTCTAATGATTCTGAGAGTACTCCTAAGTCATCAGCAAAGTCTAGATCAGTTAGGTACTTGGCAGGATTTCCTCGACTTCTGGAGCCAGTAGGTGGAGTTATCATCACCCCATCATCATTATAATGATCTAAGGACATGCGTAGAACATAGTCAACCACAATAATGAACAAGAATGGTGCAAGTGTGTCTCCTTGGAGGACGCCCCATAACACTTCAAATGGTTCTGTGTCACCGTCAACAGTAGACACAAATGTTGTCGAACCATCGTATACTGATCTGATTGCTGCAATAATTTCATCAGGAATCCCATATAATGAAAGTATGCTGAACATACGTGAGCGAGAGACTGAATCAAAGGCCTTGAAGAAGTCAACAAAGATAACAGCCAGATGCCTGTCTTTCTTTTTTGATAACTCTTCAATTATCCTTCTAAGTGCCAAAATGGGCTCCATGGTCCCACGACCTTTACGGAACCCATTCTGATTTCCACGGAGCAGTCTCTCAATGGGATCCCTGATGCGATTTAATAGAATCCTATTGTATAGCTTTGCAGCAATCGAGATCAATGAGATTCCCCGAAAAGAACCATAGAGTGTTAGGTTGCCCTTCTTGGGAACTGGCACCAACTTATTTGTTTTCATTTCTTGTGGGACTCTTGTTGTTCGGTACATGTCTACTATGATGGGATAGATGAGCTTTAAACACTCAGGTATTTTAAAGACCTCAGGGGGAACACCATCTACTCCACTGGCACGATTGGTCTTAATGCTCTTTGCAGCAGCCTTCACTTCTGCAAAGGAGATATCGCCAATGGGAATATCTGGGAGTACAGACTCAGTCACTTTTACTTCTATAAAGTTATCAGGCAATACCCTGTCATTATTGAGGAGCTTTTCAAAGTGGGCTTTCCAACCATTGAGGATGATTGCCTGCTGTCGTTTATTAACTATAACTACTAACTATAGCGTCTACGTTCCGTTACGCTACAGTAGACCTCCGCTGCGCTCCACTCCAGCCCTCTGGCAGGGTTGCATTTTTCTGGCATGATTCCCCATACCTCCCGACTTTTTATGTGGAACTGTTTTAATCACGGTATTTAATACATCGTGACGAAACGTTAACAAATAAACAATAAGCTCATATAAATGTAATCGCCCTTTGTTTGAGTAGTGGAGAGGTGGGACTAGTTCTCAGCTAGGCAATAACGAGCAGGACATGGAATGGGGGAGCTGGAAGTGTATGGTGTGGAGCGACGGGGTATTTTAATGAGTTAATGACGTGTAGATCAATTCAAAACAAATTCATTACATCAAATCACTTAAACTAATTAGAAACTATAACGGAATGGGGTATGGGGATTACAGCTGTATAATTATTAAGTATAATTATTTATATCTTATACTGTAAAATAATTAATTTCCTTTAACAGGCAGGTTGAAAGTGCTGTTTTTACCGTAATCAACTTAATTAACTAATTAACTGCTATTATCTTAGCTTCTCGAAAGCCACACGGAAATTCTACTTGGAAAATTTCTAAACATTAGCCAAACAACATGTGTACCAAGTTTGGTTAGATTTCATCGAGTTATTAACGTTTAAAGTTGGACACAACAAAACGACAGACATAAGATTAAGTTAGTGGTACCTTACGTGAGTCATAGTCGCCCCTCATACTTGAAAAACTAATTTTTAGATGTAAACGGAATATGTTAGCCTACCAATACCCACCAACCCGAGTTATAATTCGATAAATAGCAGTAAATACTAGCGGTAAAGACGTAGATAAATAAATATAATAGGAGTAAATAGCGAACTAACAGACTACCAACCTGTGTTTATCGTCGTGGTCACGCCGCTGGCTGTGCGCGATCACTAGAAAGGTCGCTCTCTCGAACAACAACACCTCGTCCGCTTCAATAACCGAAGCGAAATTAGACAGATTACATTCCAGGGATTCTATGTTAGGTATGAGTAGATAGACCATGGTGGACCAGGCCTTGTATAGGGTCTCGTCCCAGATCGAGGTCCGGAAACAAGAACACGACAAGGGTTTGGATAATCTCTCTAATTCATCTTTGCGTTCCTATAAAAGCCATAAAACTGATAATCCCGAAAAGTGCAATCCCGTAGTTAACAAAGTATAAAATCTAATAATTGTCTGTAATTAATTAAAAGGTAACGGAAAGTTCGGCTCACTCTGAATATATTGTCCCGTTGGTCTTCTTGAACCAAATCCATTTTATGTATGAGACAGAATATCTTGGCGGTGCGCGAGTTCTGCAGTATGGCCTCCAGACAGCTCTGGTAGTAGTGGAGATCCTTCTCGAGTTCCCGGGACTCCACATCGAACACGTAGATGAGCACCTCGACGTTACGGAAAATATTCTCCCGTTGGCTGGAAAAACACAACAGAGATAGTAAAAATAGTGAGGCGAGTGTCAGGGGAGAGTGGCTGAACTGGTAAGCGTAACTGACGAGGTCTGATAGGCCAAAACACGCGTATAACGGTGGTTCGACTCCCGGTGACGTGCTTCCTCACTTTTTACCTTTCTGAACAAAATCCAATTATAAAATAATTAAATTTGCCAACAAATTTACGAATCTTAGTAGGTTTGTTGCCCTGAGAAAGCCCATTTAGTTTGTTGTTGTAGGTCGGGTAAGGCAATAATAAGATTTGGCTTCAGTACTTATTAAATACCGGTAAATATTATTGCTATATTGGTTATTGTTATTATTAACGCTAAAACATAGTGAATATGAATTGATACAGATGCAATAAAAATTAAAACAAACAAACATATTTCACGAGGCCGAAAATATTTGTTCATAACACCTGCGAACAATTATGAAAATATGAATTTGTCTTTCTGGAATAGAGATGATTAGGTGTAAGGCTACAAACAATAACAAAAAGCTACAAACGTTCGGTGGCAAGACAATTTCAAAAATAATAAAGGAAAAATATACTGTATAATTTACGATGAAAATTATGATGAATAAAAATAATAAATACCGGTACAAACTTTACTATCATGATTATTAAAAGTACCGTTTCAATTAAAATTACAAAGGGAAGCAAATTAAGTTATTTAACCTTCCGAGTAAAAGTTACTTTGTTATCGCGTCAACTACCGGTATTCAATATGCGGGTCCAAATGGTGTGTGAAAGAGTTCCTGCTCTCTTACAGTCTTATGACCGCAATAAAGAACACTATAATTGTAGGCCTATAACAGGTTAACTTCAGATCGAAAGATCTTGGCTGATAGGTATGCCCTATGCACTATGCAGCGTAGTTCAGTGTTTTAACAGTTTAAGGCAGCAATTCTATCTAAATAACTTTTACAGTTTTATGGTTCAAAATTACGACGTATTTTTATGATACCGGTAGTATGAGGCAATGAGGACTTGAAGGTGAGTACAAAATTGTCCCTACTTACACTTACAGACTTAATGAGCATTGACAGACTGATACAGTCTGACCGTACTGGTAGCGGTAGGTATGTGATTGGTGATTCTCACCACAGTGGCACGGCACTGTGGCAGCCTCGAAACATGGCAGTCAGGCAGTGGCCAGACCTGCTGCGCAGTGTGCAGTGCGGTGCGGTGCGGAGTCACAAACTAACCTGGCAAAGTAATTCTCCATAAAGGCTTCCTGACCTCCGCAATCCCAGAGATTTAGTACGAGATTAAGGAAACGCACGTGCGAATGCTCCACATCGATGGTCGCTCCAAGCCGTCTCGTGTCCCGAGCTATATAATTCGCAAAGATTATCGATCTCATACTGGTTTTGCCCGAGCCACTCTTCCCCATTAATAAAACCTTCTTCTTCATACTTGAGATTTTTGAGTGATTTATTGTGTGTTTCAGTATTTAGAGACGGACCGTGCCGTGACCCGTGAGCAGTTCAGTACGGCACGCTCAGACGCTGGTACGGTCTTACGTCTGGACGGTCTGACGGTAGGCCCTACACATACACAGCCAGACAGTACAGGCTGGAAGGTCAGCAGTCAGGACAGCCAGACAGCAGGAGGCACCAGGCAGGCAGGTACAGACGACTGACAGAGGTACGGCACCGCACCGCCGCACCGGTAGTTCAGCAGTTGATACGGACAGACGGACTGCAGGTGGCAGGACTGACTGACTAACGGACCGTTCAGGTACCGCGTACAGGTGGTAGGGCATAGGGCCTAGTCTATATCCTGATATCCAGATATCCTAACTGCCTAATACCAGAATACCTGAATACTGTCTGACTGTAATATCCAATATCCCAGTATCCGTACAGCTACAACAGACTGACAGAGACCGACCAGCAGACAGACAGGTACTGGCACTGGGTACTGGCTACTGCAGTAGCAGTACTGGGTGCGACGGGCGAGTTGAGTGCCGCGGTCTAGTCAGCCAGTACTGCAGTACAGGTAACGGTGGTCAGGTGGTGTTCTGGTGTTGACGATAGATAGTCCAGGTCCCTTGAGACACGTGAGATAAAGGTTACCAGGGTCGGAAAGATCCAAAATGGGTCCCAATCAATCATTGTAAAACTACCCCAAAGTAAAAGATATGACCTTCTCCAAAAGGCTCGCGACCTGAGAAAATCCTCTACTTTCAATCACCTATTTATATCACAAGATTTAACCCCAGAACAAAGTAAACTTCAATACGAACTTCGTGTGGAACGCAGGGCATTGGAATCTTCATTTCCAGATACCCACTGGGTAATTTATCGAGGCTCAGTGGTGGATTCGGCCTCACTAAATCGACATTCCACAAAGCCTACAACTGTAGATAACATTAGTGAGACACACCCACTAACAGCATCACAAAGAATACCTAGAACATTCTACAGGTCGAGTGGAACAGTCAGACCAAACGTAAGTGACACTGCCGAATCTCGTGCTGATACCTTACAACCCATATCGGTACCTCATTCACCCTTTAATGTTCAACGCGAACAAACGGACTGACTAGACTCCACAATTATCCAAACCCACACAGGCGACAATCGGGACTCCAGTCAACAACTTCCGTTTGCTTTATATCCCTGGCTAATGCAGTTCGAGAACAGGGGTATCCATATTGCCCACTTAAATACTCGCAGTTTATATAACAAAATGTCAGAGATCCGTCTTCTACTTGGTACAAGAAATCTCCACATACTCACCATTTCTGAAACTTGGTTGGATGAGTCAATTACACCACAAGAGGTGAAGGTGGATGGGTATGAATTTTACAGAGCGGATCGCAACAGGGAAGGTGGAGGTGTTGGTATATATATCCTCTCCAGTCTATCTTACAATCAACCAACCCCCCCTTTAATATCCGCAACAACTGAATGCTTCTTTGGTCTACTTAATCTTCCACACACCAAACCCATTTTAATTGGAGTTATATACCGCCCACAAACAAACACCAACTTCTTTGAGAACCTAGAATCTATGTTAGGAGATACTACAGCTTAAATGAGGTTATTATTATGGGTGACACAAATTCAGATACTCTAAACATACAAAATCCAACAACAGAGCCACTCAGACGCAAACTCTACTCCTTCTGCAACTCAATGGGCCTCGAGCAGCTCATCAAAGAACCCACCCGTGTAACTTCGCATACATCAACAACCCTGGACCATATTTTTGTATCCAACCCAGACAATATCTCACACAGTGGTGTTTTTAAAATGGGCCTCAGTGATCACTACCTGGTTTATGTGACTCGGAAACGTAAAAAACTTATGCCTCACTCCAACACAACTCGTATCGGTAGATCATACAAAAACTACAGTGAAACCCGACTTCTAGAACTCTTGAACGCAAATACCGCTCTACCTACCATCCTCCAGACAACATCAGTAGACAATGCTGCTATGATTCTACAGGCCGAACTGAACAATATCACAAATGAAATTGCCCCTTTTAAAGAAGTCCGCATTAAACATAACACAGAGCCATGGATTAACTCAACCATCACTTCTGCTACAATTCAAGCAAGGAACAATGCATTTAGGGTATTTCATAACCATCCCAATTCAACCAACGAACAGGAGTATAAAAGGTTGAGGAATGTGTTAACAGGCCAAATCAGATCTGCCAAAGCGAATTTCTTCCACGACAAGCTTGAGGCCAATAAATCTAATCACAAAGAGCTATGGAAAACACTGAAACACATGGGCGCCCCATCAAAAAACAAGAAAGCCTCAACATCTATACCCTGTATCAAAATGGGAGACTCACTGCTGTACGATGATGCAGAGAAAGCCATCGAGTTCAACAATTTCTTTACCCATATTGCTGATAGGCTAGTGGACAACCTTCCTCCTGCTGATAGCAACTACAAATTGCAAGTAGAAGAATACTATCGCAGGAAAGGAATTTTCCCAAACTCTTTTTCCCTTTCACCGGTAGACTCTGAATCTGTCCGAGTTATTCTATCCCAACTAGACGTTAGTAAGAGCTGTGGGCCTGACAACATACCTCCACTTATCCTGAGAGATGGATGTAGCTATCTTCTACCTCTAGTAACTTATATTATAAACTTGTCAATCTCCACAAATACCTTTCCCAGCATTTACAAAATAGCCAAAGTAATCCCAATTTTCAAAAAAGGAAGCAACATTCAGCGTTTCAACTTCAGACCAATATCACTCCTTACAATAATATCAAAAGTTCTAGAAAAGGTTGTCTTTGACCAAATGATGGGCTATTTTTACTCAATGAACATTATTGATAAATTCCAATCAGCCTTTCGTAAAGGATATTCCGTACAGACTTGTTTGATTTTCCTGGATAACTACATTAAACACGCCATGGAAAACGGGAAAATGGTTGGAATGGTCGCTATTGATCTCCAGAAGGCCTTCGACACGGTTGACCGATCCCTTCTCATCCACAAGCTAAAGTGCCTTGGCCTTTCACGATGTGCCATAGCATTTTTCGAGTCATATCTATCCGGTCGAACACAATACGTCCAGGTCGGTAACAGCAGTTCAAACACGCTTCCAATAGATATACAGTAGGTGTCCCACAGGGTGCTCTACTCGGAGTGATTCTCTTTGTGGCTTATATCAATGATTTTCCATTGTCAACAGCTTGCAAACTTCCTGCAATATGTCCCCCTCCATCTACAGTTGCCACTGCCATGACTCACAATGTAATTACAGATGACACTGACCCTTCTCCAATGTATGCTGATGATACAAACATCCTTGCAACAGGGACAGACCCAAACCACATCTCGATAAATCTAACAAACAAACTGAAAAATATCTCAAACTGGGCCATAAACAACAGACTCAGCATACACCCAGATAAATTTGAGGTCATAATTTTTGGAACCCGCCAGCGTCTCTCACATGTAGATAACTTCACAGTGGAGCATAACGGTGTGTCACTGCCTGTCTCAGGCACGGTTAACTACCTGGGGTGCCCACTGGATCCAACCCTGTCCGGCGAAGTTGCAGCTCGCAAAGCCATCCGGAAGGGGAACTCGATTCTTCGTTTCCTCTATAGAAACTCAGCTACACTCAGGACTGAACAGATTCGAAGACTTCTTTGCAACTCGCTTATACAACCTCGATTTTGCATCCCCTTCGTGGTACTTTGGCGCTTCCTCCCAACTACGAAAACAGATCGAGGCGCTGCAGCGTAAATGTATACGTTTCTGTTTCTCACGCCAACCCCGTTCTCACATAGGCGTTCCAGACTTTGTCTCCATAAACTGGCTTCCCCTCCGTGAGCGCGTAAACCAAATAATCCTCTCTACTATGTACCGCATTTACACTGGGACAGCACCAACCTACCTCCAGGAACTTGTATCCTTTAGCCAATCACGGTCTCGCTTGAGGAGTGACACGAAACCGAAGGCGATAATCCCACATTTACACTCCGTGGTGGGCCAAGAAAGTTTCGCGTACCAGGGCCCTTTCTTATGGAACCAACTGCCTCATAGCGTAACAAGTGTTGAATCAATTGAGTCCTTCAAACATAAAGTAAAATCGTATCTTCTCGAAAAAATCATGTCATCCGATATATCAATATATACTAGTAACTAAATTCCTAAGAATTTAACCATTTTTTATGCCACTGCCATTTCAATATTTTTATTTCCCTCTAAATGCTCGGTTCCTACTGTTTGATACTAGTGTAAATAATTATTATATTTGTATTGTATGTATTATATTCATGTATGTATTATTATTGTATGTATGTATTACTGTATATTTGTATTTGTGTGATATTCCTCTTTAATTTATCATCTACTGTATCTACTGAGATCTACTGTATTTATTATTTATTTTTATCTGAAAAAACATATTTTTAAAATGTTAATTAGCAGACAAAAACAGACAGACATATTAATACTAACTACTTATATTAATTTATTTTTTATCTTACTCAAGGACTTATTACAACAATATGATTTTCATCACATAGCGAGGACCCCCATGGAAACGAGACGCAGTCTCATGGGGCTATCCTCGACAACAAATCATTATTACTCAATATTTTAGATACCCCGTGCAACTACGTATATTCTCTGCCCATCGTATTTTCAGTTCAGTAACATATTAAAATATTTTGCTTTTTATAAACATACAGTACAGTCATTTATACCCTATTTTAAATTGGACCATTTCATTTTCAGTAACATACAGTATTTTAATATTTTATATAAATATACAATACAGTACAGATGCTTAATGAACAATTAATATATATCTGATTGAAGGTCTGTGCATTGGCTTGTCGGTACTTTTGTTGTTCTGTTAACTATTTTATTATGTTATCGTCAATGTTTATATTTTAATTGCGTAAATTTTAGCTGATTTGACGTCTAATAAAAAATTCCAATTCCAATTCCAATTCCAGGCAGCCAGGAGTCAGACCGTCAGAAGTCAGATAGTACTGTAGTACATCAATCTCAACAAGAACACACACAGCAAGAGTTCAGTTCAGCGATTGCATGAAATTTGAAACAGAGTTTCACCCTGATTGATTGATTGATTGATTTTTTTAAACACTATAAAGTAACTACAAAGTTTACTGCACCATTAATAAAAGACACATACAGTACAATGCATATATATATATATATATATGCATATACAATGCATGGATAAACCCCCTGAATTAATCTGTGTAAGTGAAACTTGGCAAAACGCTGACATTCATGATCTTTTCCAAATGAAATCTATAACTTTTTGTATAACTTTCGTACAAATAAAATTGGTGGAGGTGCAGGAATTTATATCCGGGATGACCTGGGCTGTGAAAAAAGATCTGATTTGGGTTCCTTTAAATGTGGATTGTATGAAACAATTTTTGTTGAGTGGAAAAGAGAAGGGTACAGAAATGTGATTTTTGCTAATATTTATCGTTCTCCTAACACAGATATTGTTTCATTTTTGGTGTAAAAGCTTTTGCGGACATAACAAGTCATTTTTCCGCAATGCGCAGAATACTCTAAAATAGCCATGAATTTATCCCCTACGCGACGGGAAGGGATTGGAGCTCAGTATGACGAAATCTGTCAGCTGATTTCTTGAGGACGTGGAACTTCTTTGTTCTGCTCAGCCAATCAGATCGATTTTCACTTTATGTCTGACAGAGGCCTATGGAAACTCGCGCAATGCATTACGGTCTTTGTTTACTATTTTTCTGAGCACCAGAACCGGCTCGGAATTTTCTGTTCTTCTGTGTAGAAGTTTCAGACTTTGGCCTAGAACATCAGATGGCTTTGATTATATAAGAACGTAAAACTATTAACATGGAACATTGCTGCACATGTCATCCTGCATCATACCTGGAACACCGCATAAGTAACACATACTGACTGTTCACCGCATTATTTTACTTCTGTTATTAATTGTTGTTATATTAATGGATATTGCTGTTATATTGGAGAATACCGATAAATAATCATAAAACCCCCAATCTTCTTGATTACTGAAGGTAAGAGGAACAGGTTTACCGGTAGCAACTGCGACTTACATTATAGTGGTTTTTGTGTGAATTAAATGCTATTTCATAATCCCTACATGTGTCAGTTGCGATCCTCCTTATATATGATCAAATTCAGTGACGGTCGGCAGATCAATGCGAAGTAGTGTGAAGTAGTGTGAAGTCGTGTGAAGTAGTGTGAAGGTTAATAAAGCATCTCCTAAAGAATGCGCTATTTACGAAACTCTGTGGCCATCTAGTTGTGATTAGTATAAGTCATAACTCTGTTTTTATACTTAAAGCGCCACGTCCTAAAGGAACTGTTAATATTTCCCCGAAAGTAAATATATTGTCAGAGATTATATAGTAACGATCAATCGAATAATACAGTAGGTCTATACCGCAATCACTCTCAAGGAATCCGAATCCAGTCTCCCAAAACCGTGGCTGAAAGGTCGCGCACAGACTGGCTTCGGCTGATGTAACTTCAGTACACTAAATAAATTGATATAGGCTAAAGTCGATTTATAAACAAGAGGACAACTAAAATTGGCAGGTTAAACTACTAAAGGTCTAAAAGCACGAACATTTGGAATGCTTGAAAACGGACTTAGAAAAAATAAATAATGAAGGAAAATATGTTATATTACTGGCGATTTCAATATAAATGTTCTACATGCAAATGATTGTCCTCAACCGCAAAATTTCCTTGAAAAATATTAAATCAAAATTTTTTTGTACCACTGGTAAATAAACCTACTCTAATAACCGAACATAGTGCAACGGCGATAGATAATATACTCACTAATGACTTTACCACCATCACACATACCGGGGTTCTAAGGTCCCTATCTCATTCTGAATATTATTTCTCAAACTGGGTATCATTTCTCAAACCTTTTACTAATGATAGTCAACGGAGAATTTCAGTAGGTAAGACTGGGGTAAGAGTTGAGAAATCAGAAAGATGCATGTAAAAGCTTCTGTGGGATAGAACTGGCACTTAGCTCCGCAATCCAGTTATTCCCCCGTGCGCTCAAATACTCTAAAACCTACTGTAAAAGCGTTTACGGATATAATCCGTTCCCTGGCCCGCAAAGTACCGTATAGGTGTTTTTAACGGACATAAAAGTAATTCTTCTGGATGTATGCTTTAGCGGACATAGTAAGGTACAAAAACCCGCAATACGGCATTTTCTCTATCACCATGTCGTGGGAAGGATTCAGATTACGACATCTACCAGCTGACTGCTGACGTGGAAGGGGCCATTGGACACATGGTTTCTTTGTTCCGCTTAACAGCCAATCAGGGCGATTTACCCTTTACCTGTGAAGACATTCTACGGATTTGTGCTGGGCGAGTCAGTGTTGGTTTTATTCTAGGCCACAAGAACGGCTCTGGAATCACTTGTTTTCAGACTTTATGAGAAACATTAGTAGGCTTAAGATTATAGAGCGTATAACTGTTATCAGTTTGATTAAGTTTGGTTCATATCTTAACACATCATATCTTAACCTACCGTCTTACTGCTTTACTGTTTGTAATTATTTGTGTCAGTTAGTTGGATGTTATTAGTTGAAGAATATCGAGAAATAACCCAAATTTCCCAATCTTCTTGATACACTACAGGTTAGAGAGACAGGTTACATAGCGATTGCGACTTATGTTATCGTGGTTTGTAGTGAATATAATGCTATTTGATAGCCACTACATGAGTCAATTGCTGTTCTCTTTATGTGTGATCAAAGTCAGTAACTGTCGGCAAACCAGTGAGCAGTATTGTGCGGTACCGGTAGTGTGTATGATTGTGGCTGATAACTAAGCATTTCCTAAATAATGCGTCTCATACGTGAATTCTAAGCCATATCGTTGTGTTTAGTATAAGTCATAGCTCTGTTTACATAGATAGAGCGCCACGTCCTAAAGGAACTGCTAATATTTCCAGAAAGTGAATAATATTTGTCAGAGATTATATATTAGTGATCAATCGAATAATACATGTAGGCTTCACTGCAATAAATCTAAGCATACGAATCCAGTCTCCCGGGTGGAACCATCGGGTGAATGAACGCGCATAGGCTGGCTTCGGCTAATGTTGTATTTATTTTGTATTAAATCTTTGTCATCTCATAAAGTCAATTTACCAACTAAAGACATATAAATTTTGGCAGGTTAAACTGCTGAAGGTCTTCCAAAAGCGCGTACAATAACAGTTATTGATCTTATTGCAGTAAGCAATAAGGTTGCAAAGTACCGGTCGACCGGTAAACCTGAACCGGTACTTCTGTAGGTCAGTAGGCCCAACTGCCAGAACCGGTACTGCTGTAGGTCCGTAGGTCCAACTGCCAGAACCGGTACTTCTGTAGGTCAGTAGGCCCAACTGTCATAACCGGTACTGCTGTATAAGTACATTAGTATTATTCGATTTTGATTATTGTATACCGGTTGGTCTCGATATTAAATCGGGGAAGCCTGGTTTTTATTGGGATTTTACTTAGGTCTATTTCTGTCAGTTCTTATTTGCATGTAAGTTAATATTGAGCAGAAGACGAGTAAGTCTGCTCAGATTGTTCAGATCATTGTAGGCTGGACTGTTGTCTGACTGTTGTTAGGCTTGAAGATTACAGCGTGTGTAGAGTTGGTCTGATAAAGTGCCAGTTAGTAAGTTGGGGCAACTCGTAGTTGTAAGGTCAACCCCCTTCTAAAGAATAAGTCGTACTACCGTATTAGCACGCATACTAACTAACAATTTCGGAATCTGCATATACTGTAGTTTATTTAGGCTTGATAGTAGTCCGTCGGCGTTTATCCTGTATTGTTTGTATAGTCTGTTCAGGTACCGTAATATTATTCAGATATTTTGTAGGCTGGATTGTTGTCTGGCTGTTGTTGGGTCTGAAGGAATTGCTGCGTGTGTAGAGTAAGTCTGATAAAGTGCCAGTTAGTAAGTTGGGGCAACTCGTAGTTGTAAGATCAACCCCCTTCTAAAGAATAAGTCGTACTACCGTGTTAGCACGCATACTAACTAACAGTTTCGGAATCTGCACATACTGTAGTTTGTTTAGGCTTGATAGTAGTCTGCCAACATTTAGTTTGTATTTTATTTGAGTATTCTGTACGGGTAGCGTAATATTTATTATTCAGAGTTTATGCGATTACTCGCAACATTCATGTCCCCAAGTTTATTCCTACAGTAATTGTGTTTGTTATACATACCGTTATAGTTAAATTAACCCCGGTACTACACGGGCTGCTTGGCGTAGGTAAAGACTGGTGACTTTGTGCCCCGGTCACTCCAGCAGATGCTGTGGTTCTTTTAACTGTTCAAGTATATTTAACTGCTGGTTATCTGTTTTACAAGTACTTGAACTTAATTTAGGGTTTAGTGTACAGTGCTTTCCGAGAGTAATTAGTGTAGGCATTATATTTGTGTTGTAAAGTGGTTGATAGGCACGTTCGTTAGCTCTATTAACTTCTAGGTAGGAACACTCCGTGATACATAACGTAGTACCTATAGCGATACGGCTGTAGGTCGTCAGGCGGTGGTATTTTTCTATCTGGACAACGCAGTATATTACTTCTGCTTATTATTTTCAAATACCGTAGTATCCTATCCGTTGTAATAACCAGAAGTTCTAACCCTTTGTTAGACTGGTTCGTAGTTTCCCTGTTAAATTGCCCTAAAAATTCGTACGTATCGTTTTTCGTGTGTTTATTAGAGATTGTAATCTCAACAATACTGTAAGTAATTCGTAGATAAGTAACGTAGGCCAGTAGAATTATTTGTTTTAGTGTCCCATAAGTAGCACTTCACTGAGAGCGCACAGCTTCTGTGTAGTGATTATTTCCCAGAAATAGTAACATCTATTTCAGTATTGTAACAAAACCCCTTATCAGGGTATATATATATATATATTATAAATCAACTTAAAAGATCTATAAACTAGTAGGCCTGTCATACAACAATTAGGTCTTAATATCAGTTGGACTACTGCTAAAATAACGGTAATAGAGTAAACCCTAGTAACTAAGTAACCTTATAATTTCAGAAATTCAATTATCCTAAATAATTGATATACCGGTATCTATAATAGGCTTATTATATAGTTGTATATATTTGCACTGAAATTATATACTGGTATTCTGTGACAAACCTAGTCTGCAATACTTATATATATTATATTTATAAGTGTATACCGGTATCCTAATATATTGTAATTAATTACCGGTACTAGGCCAACAGTCCTACTGAATTACTAGACTTGCTTTAACTGTAACTATAGCAGTAGGCATTCAACTGTATAACTAAACATGTCTGACACACAACAAAACCTGTCGGATAGTCTACTCGATATAACCATCTGTGACAAAGATAGGAGTGTGGAACGATTAAGAAAAGAGTTCAGTTCACCTCCTACTGAAAGAAAGGTCATCCCTCCCGTAGTATCAGACCCTAGGCTAATCCACCATAGGTCTATCATAGGCACTCGGGCCCAGGTCAAACGGAACCAAGAGGCAGCTGTTCTATCGCAGCCACATCTTGGTCAAGAACCTAGTTCCCAGCGACCCGATAGCTCCAGTAGTTCGGATACTGTAGAGCTGACCCCCGAATGCGGAGTGAAGATGATGGATACAGCTTACTCGGATCCCCTTCTCACTCTTCCAGCCTCAGTACTAACTACGATCTTGATTGCGGTGGAGGAACACCAAGGCGATTGGGCGAGAAATAAGCGATCGACCCAGGATAGTTATGCGGGATACGCAAGGGAAGAATTGATGTCTATTGTCGAGTCACAATGGAACTTTCCCGGACCCGGATTCCCGTTAGATTTGTCAGAAGCTACTTGGGAAGACATATACCGGATGGGAGTGACTAAAGATACTATGGATCCAGCTGTTTGGAAGAGGTCGGCAGCAGGATATGTGCAGGGATTCTTCGGCTCCTTAGAGAGACTAGAGGAACAACTGTTTCGACAACCAAAAGGACCTCAAGAGCAGGAAGAGCTGCTTTATCAAGTACGTGAAAGAACCCTACGCATTAGACTGATCCTATCGGCCTTTGAGGAAACTTCCAAAAGAAGGCAGGACACGTCGCTGCAAGTTGCTGTCAAGACTTGGTTCCAGCGGGTAGGTCTCAAAGTTCAAGAAACAGCCCAGTGGAAATCCCGGTTGGCTGAGCAACCAACCTACGAAGAATCAACCGATGCCACCTTTTCTCAAGTGGAAAGTGAAGTGACAGCAGAGAGACCGCGACCGAGAGACGACATTGATATCTATCTGTCAGACTATCAGAGATTCCTAGGAGACGAGGAGTTTAGAAGACGGCTGGCTGGACTTTCCCCTAATAGTGAAGGAACCAAGCATGTGTTGGACGCAATTGATACTGAAATGTTAGCTGCAAACCAAGCTAAATTTGATGAACAACTCCGCATCGCTAGAACCCAGGAAGAACAAGTCAAGAAAAAACAGATAGAGGATCGAAAAGCAGCAGCAGCGGCAAAAGCGGCAGCGGCAGTGGAAGCAGAAAGAAAGGCAGCAGAGGCAGAAGCAGAAGCAGAAAGAAAGGCAGCAGAGGCAGAGGCAGAAGCAGAAAGAAAGGCAGCAGCGGCAGCGGCAGAAGCAGAAAGAAAGGTAGCAGCAGCAGCGGCAGAGGCAGAAAGAAAAGCGGCGGAGGCATTGGCAGAAGCAGAAAGGAGAGCGTCTGACGAGATCGCCCAGCTAGCGTTGGAAAATATTCAGGAAAGTCAAGATAGTATAAATAAACGGTTAACGGATAGTCGAATGCAGATGATGAGTCGATCTACTTCCAAACGACAGGGCTATACATCATCGGAGGAAGGAGACACCACCGACCCTGAAGGTGGAGGAAATAGATCTCGTCTAAGTAGGCGTAAAAGAACGTCTCCCCGTCAGAAATTGCCTGATTTACCTCCAGCTGTTAGAAGACAACTAGCTAGCACAGCCGTAAGTAGTACAGAACACACAGACCGAATTGTTACTGTAAGTAGACTCCCTACTATAACAGATGAGCCTGAAATAATTAGGCCTGTTCTCGAAGCCACCACTTCGGTGCTAGAGACACCTGTATTCCAGGGAGCAACCTCTAAATTCCCTTTACATAGCACGAAACTATCAGTGCCTAGTAGAACAGCCCCTGAAATGGTTCCTGTCATGGACTCCAAGCGAATGGATTGGTCGCCCGTAGTCCCTCGCCCGCCCGCCACAACGTTGGCAACTCCCGTTTCGGCGGTCGAGTGGGAGGAGGAGGGACGAAAAGGGATGAACGTCCTGCTCGGACAGATGCAGGAGACGGTCCACCAGTTCAAGGGAACTGTCAGGGAAAGTAGGTTGGAGCTACAAGAAGTGCAGCAAAGTATCGCGCTAGAACGCGATAAATTAGTAAATGTAAAAAGGGGCATACCAACACCCCCTGTAACAATGTGTCAACCTGTTAGGCCTGAAGTATTTCATGCGCAAGGTGTGGAGCCTACACGCATCTATACTGCTAGCGAAGTAGAAACTCCTATAGCAAACCCTATTAAGGGTGATTATAAACCTGTTTGTAATGATATTCCCTATAGACCTGATAATAATCCGAGAAATTTATATACCGATAATTCGATATTAAATAACACGATGGCCCAAGAAAGCTTTACGCGTCAGATGGCTAGAACAGAAGCCCGCCAAGCGGTCAAAGTGGGAGAAATCGTCAAATTCAATGGAGATGAGATGAAATGGTTACCTTTTAATGAATATTACGAAGATAGCATACAGAACTCTGTACTATCTAGCGGAGAGAAACTGAGATTCCTCATCAAATGTTTGGAAGGACCTCCCAAGTTAATGGCGTTGAAGTTTATTGGACATCCAAATGGATTAAGACAAGTTTGGGATACATTAAACACCAGGTATGGTAATAAGGATAACATCGCTAAGTATTTGTATGCAAAACTAGTAGCCCCCCGAAAGTTCCTTAGTAGCGGGATTATAGAGTTTTCCGATGAGATTCAGGAGATCTGTAGACAATTGGATTGGTTAGGTAAGTCTCATGAATATCAGAGTTCCATGGTTATTGGAGCCATAGTCTCTACTTTACCAAAGGGTGGAGTATGTACTCGCTGGGACAAGAAAGTGTTGTATATGATGGAGCAACAACGACGGAGCCCTAGCATGGCTGATCTCATGTCATTCCTAGACGGTGAGGTCAAATTACAACTCATAAAGCAGTCCAGAGAGAAAACATCGGAAAATCAGGTAAGTGAGAAACCCGTTTCTAGGAAAAGAATAATACCCGTGTGTTATACAGACGAGGGCGAAAGCCAGACCTCCCATGAGGACAGCGGGAAAGACACAGCAAGATCTTACTATGACCACAAAACCCCAAAAGACGTAAGTAAATACAAGTCTCGAACCAATGATAGGAGAGAACAGGTTGCCAAGACCCCTCCTCAGTCTCCCAACAGAATTCAGGTAAGAAAGCCCGAAGAACGAGCGAAAGTGCATAACATTACCCAAGGTAAAGTGAGTAACATCAAACCAAAATGTGCGCTGTGCGACGGGCCCCACCGTTTGAGTGCGTGTGCAGAATTCCTAAAGAAATCCCTGGCAGATAGACGTGGAGTCCTGTGGGATAAGCGGTTGTGTTATAACTGTCTCAGACGCGGACACCAGCGGCGAACCTGTTACTCTGACGCAAGGTGTGCTAAGTGCGGCGCGAAACATCATAGCTTGTTGCACACGGAATTCGAACGAAACAGCCCGAGTCAGGTAAGTGAGCCCAAATCACATGTCCAATTCAGTGATGTGAACGACACTGACCAAAGTTCTGAGTGGGAAGGATTCTATACGGACAAATTCTCCGATGCCAACGAATCCTGTTATCTAATAAATACCGCAGTGTATCGAGCACTTACGTACGAAAAAGACACCGACACGGAGTTCCCCCCAACCACCTTTGACAGACAACCATCTTGGAAAGCTCCAACCTCCCACGTAGGAATACGAGAATTTCCTGTGGTACAGGTAAGAGTTCACGGTCCTAATAAGAGTTACATAGTGAATGCCCTCCTTGACTCCGGCAGTACAGGAACATTCATCGACAAAGAACTAGCCGAGGACATCTTTGCTGGACAACCCAAATTCCGAACTAAGTTAAATATGTCCGGAATTATGCAAGTTTGGAAATCTACCATAACGGCAGATTACTATATAGGTGCGTTGTCCACCCCACAGGATAAATTAGGAGAACAAAGTATAAGGTCAGTAAAAATGGTGGCAATAAAGAACTTCGCTACTACCCAAGTAGAACCTTATAACTGGGACGAGGACGAGAGCATCCAACATCTTGAGATACCTCGATTCCAAACCGATTATCCTGGAGTGCAAATCCTCATCGGCCAAAACGCGCATGAGGCGCTCGAGACATTGGAGAAACGGCCTGCTCAACCGCAGCCATTACAAACTTATGCGGTAAGAACTAGAGTAGGTTGGTACTTTACTGGCCCTTCCCGCAGAACTCTTGAAGAAAGATTGCCACAAGACCGGCTACTTCAAGTAAAGGATTGGGAAGAGGGGAGCAGTGAAGTGGACGAACCCACTGAGGGAACACCATACTCCTCAGATAATGACGATATTAACTCCAATGTAGATCAATGGAGACATCGCCCCGAGATGATTAATCTAGCCGACATCGCTTCCAGAGGAGCAACTCCTCAAGAACGGATAGATACTCCCGGCTGGTTAGGTGGACCCGACTCCCTAAGTAAAGAAGAAGATGAATGGCCTCCTCATCTTACCACGGCGGAGCATAGACAGGCCAAGGGAGCGGAGGAAGTAACACGACAGCCTAATCGCCCAGCTGGTCGCTTAGGTTTACTGGAAAGAGACCGAAAACTGTCCGGAAACCATGGAAGGCAAGATACTCTTCCTACGACCACTTCCCTAATTCGACAAAGATCTAGGGACTCCATAACGTAATTATATATGGAGTGGGTGTGTGACTATATTATTTTATATTTTTTTTATTATTTTATATTTATGTATGGATTATTATGTATTTTATTATAATCGTTTTATTTAATTTTATTTAGTAGAATGTTATTTTAGATTATTTAGTAGATTAGTGCAATATATTAGTGTTTATTACGTAATTACATATAATATATCTAGTGCGACGGCGAGAAATAATTCTTTTCTCTTTCCTTACTGTCCGTATTATATTATAAATGCGAGACTATAGTAAGATGACATGTCCGTACTTATTAAAGTACAATAAAGCTCCTACTATATTTAGGTATTATTGGTAGGCAGAGTATTAGGAATGCAAAGTTCAGATCCTCGTGTCTCGGCTAAACCAAGCTCTGGGTAGACCTTGGAAACGACTTGCCTCTTCACACTGACATTGCTTCGTGCGATATTGCTCTTCTACCTTATATTAAATAATACATATAGTAGCGTGATGTCCCTCTAACAGTAGCGTAAAACGCAAATAAATCTGTTAAACTTTTTGACCATCTGTAATTCTAGTCGATTAAGATATCGCGGCACCCACCGATATACTTGAAAGACAAATTCTAGAATCAGTGGTTAATGTCCCCAGACAAGTTCTGGAATAAATCGGTGCCCATCTTAAATATTAATTTAATATTTATTAAAATCTGTAAAATTCAGATCCTTTAAAATTTCTAGTCAATTAAGATATCGCAGCACTTACCGATACTCTTAAAAGACAATTTTATAGAATTAAGGATCCTAGGTCCCCAGACATGCTCTGGAATAAAATTGTGTCAATTTTACCATCAAATAATAAAATTCACGGGAATAAATTTAAATTCATATCTTAAATGAATTTCATAAATTATCATTTTATGCAATTTATAACATTCCCAAAATTCCATTAATTAATAGATCACGGGAGCGGAGATTCATCCTATTGAGTGCATTAGAGTGCGAGAATCTCCAACATATAGTCAATAGCCGATAAAATTTATAAAATCATGCATAAAGAGGATATTGACAATTAAAGAATTACTATTAAACAGCATCCCAGATCTGTATGCATGAGAATTACTCTAATTCTACCGCTAGCTTTCCATAATGTCACCATAGCAACACCCACGCTAAAATTCGAAGCGAGTTAAAAGAACAATAGAAAGCTTGTCCCATTGCCTAGCATAGAGATTACATAGCACACTGTTTAGTATCCAAGGATACGCAATAACAACGTGACATTCTGGAAGGCACTGACTAACGGACAAATGGCCTGTATGTGTACAATTGGAGACAGTTGTGTGGAATTTGTGCGTTTATAGGTGAATGTTACTACTAAAGTGTGTTTACAGTAGCGAGTCGCAATTGTGAAAGTAACCTTAACTCTGCCGTAAAACCTTAAGTGATTTCAAGACTTTGGGACGGACAGTGGAGTGACTTGTGCCGGTTATCGTTGTCGTGCTGTTGCTACTACATTGGCGTAAACACCGCGACAACGGTGCATCGGCGCTGAGGATCCCACTGTCCGGGGGTAGAGAGGGGTAGGCAGCGACGCCCGCTCGCCTAAAGCTAAACTCATTATAATATTAATAAACTCATATAACAGATATGACGGAGTTGATAGAAGATGATTTTGGTATTAGAGAGAGATATACTCTACCTTTACAAGCGTTTGTGGATAGCTTGATACGCGGTGAAGCTGATCCAACTACTATGGAGGACGATGGTAGTTATGTCGAACCGCCTATGTCCCAGGAGCAACTTACGCGTGAATTGGACTATAGCAAATTCACCGCTCGCTATACGCATCGTAATGGTACGTATATGGACTTCTTAACTACCGGCCATTCTATCGATTTACACGATATGACAAAAAGGGAAATGGTATTATTTAAATATCCTACCCAGCGGAATCGTAACAATAAACTGAAATTCGAATGCGAAAATTCTATTCGAAATCGACTCGAAAGAAAGGACGTTCAAGAAGCTGATAAACGCGGTAACTCCAACGTATATTTAGAATTCTTGAAGAGAAGCAATGTAACACCAAATAAATATCACCCACGTTTCCCCTATAAGACGTGTGTCTTGGTATTATTACGATGAATGCCCAAGACCAACCAACAAACGGAAAGACATGAACACCAGCGGAGACGTTGCTTTGAACGCGGTTTGCTCGCTGTGTTTGCGGGAGTTTCGGGAGAAACTTGTTCGATGTGTCACCCACGCTCTCTCGACTCAGGCGATCCTTGAGTAGACCTATGATCGGAGTTCCGGAATGCTCGGTCAGACCTCCTCATTCCTTAGTTGGACCTCAGACTCTTGATCCTGATGGTATCGCGGGTCCTCACGAACTGTACTTACCGTTCAGAGATCCAGTGTTGCCCGAGCCATTGGTCGGTGGCGCTCAGGTTGTGGGCTCCCTGAATATCAGCCCATCTTGCCTGGCCGGATTGGGGCACGGGCACCCGATATCGCCATTCAACCGTATAATCGGAATCATCCCCGTTTAACACAATACCACCCGTTATCAAGGTGGAGGAGAGCGTTGTACGAAACGAGTTAGACGCTATTCTACAAAGATCAGAAAAGAAACCTACGTTTGTTCAGACAAACTTAAATTATAACAGCAAGTCCAAGCGGTAAACGGATTGGCTTTATCCCAGTTCGATTGGGAAATCCAGAACCTCTAAGACGATATTGAACTTGGACGACCCTATTCTCGGCGAGAGTTTTAGACGAACGTATCCAACGATGAGCGGAGGAAAATCAGCTCGAGGAGAAACATATTGAAACGGCGGATACCCCGACTATAATCCTACACCTTCTGATGCAATCATATTGCACCCTTCACCCAGGAGTTATAGCCCTCCTTGTACAGTGGCTCGCCCCAAAGAGAAAAAGACTCTGGCTAGCTTTAAAAAACTGCGTAAACGCCGTCCACGCAAGAAAGAGTATTTTAGAGTATTTTTGTATGTTAGAAACTGTGATCTCGTATATTTCATAGACTGAAATCCCATTTTCTGGGAGCGGTGTAAAAGCTTCTGTGGGATAGAACTGGCACTTAGCTCCGCAATCCAGTTATTCCCCCGTGCGCTCAAATACTCTAAAACCTACTGTAAAAGCGTTTACGGATATAATCCGTTCCCTGGCCCGCAAAGTACCGTATAGGTGTTTTTAACGGACATAAAAGTAATTCTTCTGGATGTATGCTTTAGCGGACATAGTAAGGTACAAAAACCCGCAATACAGCATTTTCTCTATCACCATGTCGTGGGAAGGATTCAGATTACGACATCTACCAGCTGACTGCTGACGTGGAAGGGGCCATTGGACACATGGTTTCTTTGTTCCGCTTAACAGCCAATCAGGGCGATTTACCCTTTACCTGTGAAGACATTCTACGGATTTGTGCTGGGCGAGTCAGTGTTGGTGTTCGCGCTTTCAGACCTTTGGCAGTTTAACCCGCCAAATTAGGATGTCTTCTAGATATTAAATCGCTTTTTAGCCTATGACAAGTATTTGATTCACTACACTAGTCGAAACCAATCCGTGCGCGATCATTCACCCGCTGGTTATACCCGGGAGATTGGGTTCGACGGTTTAATCTTATTGCTATGTAAGCCTAATGTATTATTCGACTGACAGTATTATATAATCTCTGACAATATTATTCACCTTCGGGGAATATTAACAGTTCCTTTAGGACGTGGCGCTCTATCTATATAAACAGAGCTATGACTTAAACTACTCACAACGATATGGTTTAGTTATAATTAACATATATGGCGCATTCTTTAGGAAATGCTTCTTTAACAGACTCACTCATACACAATGCTGCACAATACTGCACACTAATCTGCCGATCTTCACTGATTTTAGTCACATATAAAAGGAACACAGGCTGACTCATGTAGGGTCTATCAAATAACATTCGATTCACTTCAAACCACTTTAACATAAGTCACAATCGTTTATCTGTAACCTTTCTCTCTTACCTTCGGTATATCAAGAATATTGGGTTTCGGGGTTATTTATCGTTATTCCAAATATAATAATTCATCAACCATATTATGAAGAACTGACAGTAAATAGCAGTATAAAACAACAACTGAACACTGATTGTTATGAGTTTGCAATGTTGTCAGCAGTTTGTATGGTCCGGCAGTTAGTCGTTAGACGGTCCGTTAAAGGATATATGTCCTTATAATTAAACCTACTAGTGTTGAGCTAAAAAGCAGAAAAGCACAAAACACTATAAAGCCGTTCTTTCGTGGCTTTGAAAAACTCGTGACTACTACTCTATACGAGGATACCAACTACACTTATTCCACGAAGCTCCCGTTCAACACAGAGAAAGAGCAGTGAGATAGGAAAATTCAGTTCAGTAGCTCTGTGATAGGTCAAAATCAAGGCTAACTCAAATTCTATTGGGAGATACAAAAACAGGGCTATGACGCAACCTTCCTAGGCTGGTTGGCCGATTAAACAGAGCCCAGATACCTGCGTACAGCAAATCAGCCAATAAGCTGGTAGCTTGCACTATTTTAACTATAGATCCCTTTTTGAGTATTCTAGCGACCGGGGGGGAACTGGCCAGCAAAGCAAACGAACCAGTTATCCCACAAAAGCTTTTACACCGCTCCCAGAAAATGGGATTTAAGTCTATAAAATATACAAAATCACAGTTTCTAAAATATAAAAATACTCTAAACAGTTAGTCTTTCTTGCGTGGACGGCGTTTACGCAGTTTCTTGAGGCTAGCGAGAGTCCTTTTCTCTTTGGGGCGAGCCACTTTATGAGGAGGGCTGTAGCTCCTAGGCGAAGGGTGCAATATGATTGCATTAGAAGGTTTGGGTTTACGGTCGGTGTCTCGTCCATTTCGATATGCTTCTCCTCGAGCTGATTTTCCTCCGCTTGTCATGGGATACGTTCGTCCAAAACTCTCGCAAAGAATAGGGTTTTCTAAGCTTGATATCTTCTTTGAGATTCGAGATTTCCCAATCGAACTGAGATAAGGCCAATTCGTTTATCGATTGGACTTACTGTTATAACTTACGTTTATCTGAACAAACGCAGATTTCTTTTTTGATCTTTATAGAATAGCGTTTAACTCGTTTCGTACAACGCTCTCCTTCACCTTGATGAAGGGTTGTATCGCGTTAAACGGGACGACCATACGGTTGGATAGTGATATTAGGTGTCCGCGTCATAATCCGGCTAGGTAAGATGGGCGGCTAGGTAGAAATCACTGTCGGAGTGTTACCGATTAATTGTTAGGGTAGCACTAGATCTTTGAACAGTGAATACAGTCCGCGAGGATCCGCGACACCACCAGGATCGCAGGTCTGAGGTCCAACTAAGGAATGAGGAGGTTTGACCGAGTATTCCGGGACTTTGATCGTAGGTTTACTCCAGGATCGTTCGAGCCGAGTGAGCATAGGTGATACGTCAAACAAGTTTCGCTCGAAACTCCAGTAAATATAACGAGCACAACTGTGTTTAACACAACGTTTCCGTGGATGTTTATGTCTTTCCGTTTATTAGTTGGGTCTAGGGCATTTATCGTAATAATACCAAAGACGCACGTCTGGTAGGGGAAACGCGGGTGATATTTATTTGTTGTTACAATGCTTCTGTCAAGAATTCCAAATATACGTTGGAGTTACCGCGTTTATTTGTTTCTTTAGTGTCTTTTCTTTCGAGTCTATTTCGAATAGAAATTTCGCATTCGAATTTCAGTTTATGGTTCCGACTCCGCTGGGCAGGATATATAGTCGACATAGTCCGTATTATGTAAATCGATAGGATGACCAGTAGTTAAGAAGACCATATACGTACCATTACGCTGCGTATATCGAGCGGCGAATTTTCTATAGTCCAACTCGCGCGCGAGCTGCTCTTGGGACATTGGCGGTTCGATATAACGACCATCGTCCTCCGCAGCAGTTGGACTAACGTCGCCGCGTATTAAGCTATCAACAAACGCTTGTAAAAGTAGAGTATATCGCTCCCCGATACCAAGACCATCTTCTATCAACTCCGTCATATCTGCTATATATGAGTTTATCCATATTATAATGAGTTTATATTTAGGCGAGCGGGCGTCGCTGCCTACCCCAATCAACCCCCGGACAGTACGAGATCCTCAGCGCCGATGTGTCGTCGCCGCTGTACTTTCGCCAACGACGTAGCCGCACAACGACAACGACAACCGGCACAAGTCACTCGACTGTCCGTCCCAAAGGCTTAGATATACCTCAGGTTCTTACTGGAGAGTTAGGGTTACTTTCACAATTGCGACTCGCTACTGTAAACACACCTTAGTAGTAACATTCGCCTATAAACTCACAAATACCACACACACAACTTGTCACAAATTACACACACTCGGGTCACTTGTCCGTTAGTCAATGCCTTCCAGAATGTCACTGTATTATTATGTATCCTTGGATACTAGCAGTGCGCTATTTATTCCCTATGCTATTCAATGGGACAAGCTTTCTATTGTTCCTTTAACTCAATTCTAATTCTAGCGTGGTTGTTGCTATGGTGACATTATGTAAAGCTAGCGGTAGAATTAGGGTAATTCCAATGCATACAGATCTGGGATGTTATTTAATAGTAATTCTTTAATAGTCAATGTCCTGTTTTATACATGACTTTATGAATTTTATCGGCTATTGACTATGTTTGGGAGACTTTCGTACACGCATACGCATAATAATATAAATCTCCGCTCCCCTGATCTATTAATTAATGGAATTTTGGGAATGTTATAAATTGCGTAAAATGGCAATTTATTAAATTCATTAAAAGACATGAATTTAAATTTATTCCCTGAAATTTTATTATTTGATAATTAAATAGACATATTTTGATTCTAGAACATGTCTGGGGACACAAGATCCTTAATTCTACGAAAATTGTCCTTTTAAGAATATCGGTAAATGCTACGATATCTTAATCGACTAGAATTGTTAAAGGATCTGAATTTTACAGATTTTGACATATTAGATTTGCAAATATTAAATAATTAATATTTGAGATGGGCACCGATTTATTCCAGAACTTGTCTGGGGACGTTAACCACTGATTCTATAATTTGTCTTTCAAGTATATCGGTGGGTGCCACGATATCTTAATCGACTAGAATTACAGATGGTCAAAGGGTTTAACAGATTTATTTTGCGTTATACGCTACTGTTAAAGGGACATCACGCTACTATATGTATTATTTAATATACGGTATGAGAGCAATATCGCACGAAGCAATGTCAGTGTGAAGAGGCAAGTCGTTTCCAAGGTCTACCCAGAGCTTGGTTTAGCCGAGACACGAGGATCTGAACTTTGCATTCCTAATACTCTGCCTACCAATAATACTTGAATATAGTAGTGGCTTTATTGTACTTTAATAAGTACGGACATTTCATCTTACTGTAGTTACGTATTTATAATATAATACGGACAGTAAGGAAAGAGAAAAAATAATTATTTCTTCGCCGTCGCACTAAATATAATATAAGTAATTACGTACGTAATAAACACGAATATATTGCACTATTCTACTAAATTAAATAAAACGATTATAATAAAATTACATAGTAATACATACATAAATATAAAAATAATAAAATAATATAAAATAATAGAGTCACACGCCCACTCCGAACGATATTAAGTTGGGGAGTCCCTAGATGTCGGTTGGATTAGGGAAGTGGTCGTGGGAAGAGTTTCTTGCCTTCCATAGTTTCCGGAGAGCTCTCTGTCTCTTTCCAGTAAACATAAACGACCCACTGGGCGATTGAGCTGTTGAGTCTCAAAGACTATCCCTGGTTTCTTAAAGTTCCGCCGCATGACGACGAGCTCTACTGATCGCACCAAACCATCGCTCGAGATATAAGTCTCGATGATACGTCCTGTTTGCCATCGCTTACGTGGGAGATCGGGGTCCACAATAAGCACCATGTCTCCAGCGCTGACGTTTTCTTGCTGCGCAAACCACTTAGTTCGAAGTTGTAGAGTGGGCAGGTAATGTTTCTCGAAATGGTCAGCGAAACGACGGGATAGCAACTGCATAAGTTGCCAGGTTCGACGGCAGTACTCGTCTCCGTCTGTGATCTCCGATCGTGGGAGCATGGCTACGGGCTTCTTCAGTAGAAAGTGCGCGGGTGTTAGCGCTTCCAGGGAATCAGGATTTGAAGAGACTGGCATAAGCGGTCTTTCGTTGAGATAGGCGGCGATTTCCTCCATTAACGTCCGCAATAGTTCGTCGGTGAGATAAGCGCGACAAGGCACAATAAAGTGGAACGCAGTCTTCACGCTCCTAATCAATCTCTCCCAACTTCCTCCCCACCAAGGGGCGTCGGCGGCGTTGAAGGTCCAGCTAGACGCTGTTATCCTTAGCTGATCGTCCACCTGTCTTATGTTCCAGTCCTTCACGTAAGCTTGAATTTCGTTGTTGGCGCCAATGAAGTTCGTTCCCTTATCCGATCTCATCGTGTTACTGGTTCCGAAACGAGCGATCTGTCGTCGTAAACTCAACACGAAGCTGTTGGTGGATAGATCGTTTACCATATCGAGATGGATAGCTCTACAAGTCATACAAACGAAGATGACACACCATCTCTTGACTATAGTCCGGGCACGATATACTTCAATAGGGCCAAACAAATCCACACCGGTATTAGTAAAGGGTGGTTCATAGAAGCTTACTCTTTCCCTCGGATATCTTGTACTTAGGAAGATCTTTAACAACATGGACTCGTGCAGATGTTGATGGAGCCTCATCACTATTGGTCTTTGTCCCGGAGTAACGATGATGAAAACATCGTTTCAAATAGGTAACAGCTTTACAGAGCCGATTCCAGGAACTGTAGTGACGTATCGCTCTCTGCAAGAGAGGTGAGAGTCCTTGCGCGATATCTGGTATTCCAGATTTCCAATCCTTGTCACGGATTTCCAAGACTTCTTTAGTCGTGGCGGTGGGTTTCTGATCCAAAGCATCATCTCCGGAAGTAAATAATACAGATAGATCAACCGCAGGTTTAAACAACTTCGATTTACTCGCTCGAGTTTTGGGTTTAACTTTCTCCGCTCCCTTGGCCTGTCTGATCTCTGCTGTTGTGAGGTGGGGAGGCCATTCTTCTTCTTCTTGGTAGAGAAAGTCGGGTCCTCCTAACCATTCGGGAGTATTTACCAATTCCTTTGGAGTCGCTCCTCGGGAAGCGATGTCTGCTGGATTAATCGTTCCGGGGCAATGTCTCCATTGGTCCATCGTCGTGCGACTAAGTATGATGGCTACTCTGTTGGTAACGAAGACGCTGAACTGACAGACTTCATTGGTTATATACTCTAACACGAGTAAAGCGTCGGTCCAATAGACAGTTTTCTCTAATGGATAGTCAATCTGTTCTGTTACATTCCGGCCGATGGCTGTAGCGTATAGAGCCGCCTTTAACTCCGCTCGAGGAACTTTCAACTTGTTGTTGATTAATGCCTTAGAAGTAACCAAGGCGACTTTGATTCCATCCGGAGTTTCCACTCTTAGGTAGGCTACTATACCTATTCCCATATCGCTGGCGTCTCCAAACACATGGAGTTGATAGGAATACGTAGGGAGAACATGACCAAAATATGAACGGGAAATTATAAAATCCTCGATAGCTGGTAGAGAATCTTCCCATTTCATCCACTTCTTTAATAATTCTCCCTTAAGTGGATCGTCCCATGAGTGGTTTTCAAGCCACATTTGTTGTACCAAACTACGAGCAATCAATATAACTGGGCTAATAAATCCCAATGGATCGAAATAAGTGCTCAGTATACTTAAGCAAATCCGTTTGGTTCGAACTGGATTATCTCGCTGTTTTAGTTGGAAAAACAGGATATCTCTCTCTGTGTCCCATTTCAAGCCGAGTGTCTTGGTTTCTGGCAGATCATCTTTGATCAAATCGAGATCTTTCGCTCCTCGATCCTCCGCAGGGATCGACTCCAGAAACTCACGGGAGTTGCTGGTGAATTTCGTTAATCGAAACCCACCTCTTTTTAAGCACTCTACCGTTCCTTTAGCGACCTCAATGGCTTCCTCAACTGATGGAAGGGACTTCAGATTGTCGTCCATGTATATGTCTCGCTTGATGTTGTCGATCACTTCCTTAGAGAAGGCCTCTCGGTTGTCCTCTGCAGTGGTACGCACTACCGAACAGGCGTTGGAAGGGCTTGAGATTATCCCAAAGGCCTGGATGGTCATCCAGTACTCCACCGGTTTCTGGTTGAGGTCTCCTTCGGGCCACCATAGAAATCGTAGAGCTATCTCGATCCCTATCCAACACTTTGACTTGCAAGAACATGCCTTCTATATCGGAGGCGAAAGCAATCGAATATTGTCTCAATCTTAAAAGAATTCCCAACAAAGATTGAAGTAAGTTGGGTCCGGGTAACAATTCAGAGTTAAGGGATTGACCCATGTAAAGAGCGGAGCCATCAAACACTACTCTCACTTCATTGGGTTTACCGGGTTTAGGAACGTAATGGTGAGTTAAATAATACGTTCTTTCAGTCACAGGTGTTTCTTCCGGTACCCTCTCCGCGTATCCCTTATTAATAAATTTTTCCAGCTGTGTTTGATACATTGCTTTAGCTGAAGAATTAGCCGTAAGGCGTCGATGGAGTTGCGCGATTCTTTTTTCCGCCAAAGGTCTGTTATTGATGAACTTCGGTTCTTTCTTGCGAAAAGGTAAACCGACTTCATACCTACCTTGATCTTTGATGAAACGTGTAGTTGTCTCTTGGATCTGCTTGGCCCTTTCCTCTTCCACTGATAAGGCCTTATCGTAGGAATTGGGCTCTACTGCCTCTTGCGTAAAGAATCGTACAGCATGTTCATCTCGAGTCTTGGCATTACAACGCTCAATGACGTCATTTAACTCGTCGTTATAAGCTTCTCGTTCAGATGGATAAAGAAGTTGACATAAGTTCACTTGGTTTTGCCAAGCCTCGTTTTCCTTAAGGAGATCGATAGTATTCTCCTCATCAAAAAGCTGGTGAATGTCGTCGTTATCTGAGGAGTATGGAGTTCCCTCAGTTAAATCGTCTCCTTCACTAGTATCATCTTCCCATTCACTCACCTGGCAAACTCGCTCTTGCGGTAGTCTTTCTCTGAGTGTTCTACGGGAAGGTCCAGTAAAGTACCAACCTACTCTAGTTCTTACCGCATAGGTCTGTAGTGGCTGCGGTTGAGCAGGCCGTTTCTCTAATGTCTCCAGCGCCTCATGCGCGTTTTGGCCGATGAGTATTTGCACTCCAGGATAATCAGTCTGGAATCGAGGTATGTTAAGATGTTGGATGCTCTCATCCTCGTCCCAATTATAAAGGTCTGCTTGAGTAGTAGCGAAGTTCTTTATAGCCACCATTTTCACTGACCTGATGCTATGTTCTCCTAGTTCGTCCTGGGGGGTGGACAACGCTCCTACATAATAATCCGCTGTTATTGTGGATTTCCAGACTTGCATAATGCCTGACATGTTGAGCGTAGTTCGGAACTTGGGTTGTCCAGCAAATATGTCTTCGGCTAGCTCTTGGTCGATGAATGTTCCTGTACTACCGGAGTCAAGGAGGGCGTTCACTACATAACTCCGTTTAGGTCCGTGAACCCTTACCTGCACCACAGGAAACTCTCGGATCCCTACATTGGAAGATGGCTCTTTCCAAGATGGTTGTCGTTCAGAAGTAGTTAGAGTGAGGTCGCTGTCTGTATCTTTTTCATATGTGAGTGCTCGATACACTGCGGTATTTATCATGTAACAGGATTCGTTTTCGTCGGAGAACTCGTCCGTATAGAATCCTTCCATCTCAGATTGATCAGTGTCGTTCACATCACTGAATTGGACATGTAGCTCGGAATCACTTACCTGATTCGGACTATTTCGCTCGAATTCAGCGTGCAACAAGATATGATGTTTCGCACCACACTTTGCACACCTTATGTCAGAGAAACAGGTTCGCCGTTGGTGTCCT